>JAJJMA010173211.1:33377-55768 GCA_023529015.1 Papaver nudicaule
TTCCTTAGGGTTATATTCATGTAATCACAACATCGAAATACATACAATCTTCTTATATTATGCCTTTACTGTTATAATTTTGGTCTTTTATTACTGTTCTGAGTACCTTCGGTATTGCTCTTGTGGTCTTCGCACCATTGAATCTTATGTATGAGTAGATCTGATGGATATGGCTCATTGAGTACCTATGCATATTTTCTACTCGTACATTGTTCTTCATTAATCGTTATATAATTGGGTCCTTCTTAGCCGATTGATGGCTAAAAAATTGATAGGACTTGCCAAGTTCTTTAATCGGCACATTTAATACCATGCGATGGCCGATTATAAGCAACAATTTCATTTATACCAATTATCTATGATTCTCACCAATTCTGTGTCTGTGGGTGGGGGGGAACAATTTAATTGTGTTTGTTTGTGTGTCAATTGCTTGCAGCTTTAATCCAATAGATTCTCACATTTGGTTTAAGTTATATGGAGGTCCTTCGGATCGTGATGTTGAATTGATTGGTAACGTAAGTATATTTTTCGATGTCTGTGATAGCTATGGTTATTATTTGAATGTACCTTAAATTAACCCTAAACTCTTGACATTAAAATGGTGGAATTTGTAGGTTATTCAGTCATGGTATGTACTGGGACGCTTGGGAGCTTTTAACTCTTCTTATCTGCAGGTGTACTCACATGCTCATATGTTTTGTTTTCAATGATTTAGTATACAATTTGGGAATGATGTATTTTTGAGCATCATTTTGGTACAGAGGGATTCATGAAAAACAACCCATATAATGAACACCACAGTCATCTACTCTTCTTATGATTCTTTAAACTTCATTGATTCTCTTGACTATGCGACATTTACGTGGTTTGTAGGTTATTGGTCTATGGGTCCGAGTGTATGTTTTGGGTTTATACGATGTATGTAGCCCGATCGGGAGACCTAGGTTCAGTTTCTAGGACCCCAGGTTTGTATCCAACTTCACATTTTCTATTGTCTTGATTTTGACTATTCGTTTCTAGCTTGCATCAAGGATATATTGGCTAAAAATACTCCCTCCGTTCCAAAATAATAGGCCAGTTTGACTTTTTCCTATTTTTTCCCAAAATTTAGGGAACTTAATTGAACTAAAAAAATTTGCTAAACTTTTTTTTTCCTGTTAACCCATGATACATGTCACGATAAACCAATCCTAAAAAAAAAAAACTAATTTAGCTCAAATATTTTTAGTTCAATTAAGTTCCCTATATTTTAGGAAAAAGTAGGAAAAAATCAAACTGGCCTATTATTTTGGAACGGAGGGAGTATCTACCTGCAATAAACTTTAAACAGGGATTTAAAGGTCATGAGAGTTAAAAACAACCAGGATACTTCATGTTGGTTTAATATAAAAGTTACAATTTTGGTTTGTAATTTGAGTGGAACAGGTTCGCAGGCAATTCAAGAATCTGGTTTAATACTCCAAGTTGCACTTAGCTGCTTGCTCTGATAATGATGCATAGACCCTTCTTAGAGGAGAAGTCCCTATGATGTTAACTTCATCATACCCATCAGTTATTGTTTTGATTACAATTAATGATGGTGAAGAGAACCAGTTGGAGTTTATCAACCCTTTTGCGACTAGTTCTGCTGTGGTTTGAATTGCAGGGGTAAAGCTTGCTTCTTGTGGTGGTGAAGTTCTAGTGTTATACGCGTTGCAGTATGTAGAAATGCTCTCATTTGGGAGTACTTGGATTTAGTTTTCCTCCTTAGAACCCCTCTCTTTTTGTAGTTGATGAACAAGTTGGAAATTATGTAAATACAATCCTCTTATTCAGCTGCAGGAATATAAGTTTGTTTTGTTTCAACATTGTGTTCTATGCAAAACCAATTGGCTTGGAAATAAGTCTTCACATTCACATCCGACTCTGTTTTGTATACTAGATCTGGGTATTTTCTATCCTATTTTAGAAAACTAATCGGCACTTATGCCATTGTACATGGACCGACGGTAAAAACATGGATGGGAAACTTATGCCAATGTTTATGGACCGATAACAAACATAAATGGTTCTTAGAAGCACCTCCAATCACCGATTATAAATGATTTTTTTTTCTGTTTTAAAAAACGACCATAATCTGTGTTCATATCGCTTTATAAAGACCGATTCTGGTTTTACTTGTATTCAATTTTTAATGTTTTGGATTCCCAATTAATATCAAATTTATCTATATTATCGGTGCACTTATTAATGAATATGGACCGATTGTATCAAATTCGACACTTATGTAGATGTATATGGACCGATTGTACAATAATCGGTTCTTAGGAGCACCAAAATTCACCGATTTTAGTTATCTTCTTCATTTTTGAATCGATCATTGTGTAGCGAAATATAGACCGATTCTGGATTTACTTTGTAATCGATATATATATTGACCGACAGCCAACGATTATTGTTCTTGTTTTAAAAAAAATGAAAAACAATCGTTTGATGTGGTGGCCAATATACGCCGATTCTGGAAAAAAAATACTTAATGAAATTTATGGTGGAAGGAGTGGAGGCGGCGGTGGTGGTGATAGGGTAATTTTTTTTTTCTTTTTTTAGTTGGCTTAATGAGAATAATGGAAGAAGATGGTGGTGGTGGTGGAGGCGGCGGTAATGGTGGTGATGGAGGCGGCGGTAATGGTGGTGGTGGAGCAACAATGAAGGAGGGGAAGGTTATGGATATGGAAGTGGTGGTTATGGATATATATATAAAATGAAATTAGGTTAGATTTGTAGTGAAGGGTAACTTAGTATATTCCTCAATTTTTTGACATCCCATAGCAACTATCCCTAGATGGGTTTAAATTTTCATGGGGCCAAATACTCCACTTCGAATCGTCTGTCTCCCCCTGTACCACTCACATGGGGAGGGGGTGAAACCAAATAGCTTGGTTTTGGGTGGGGGTGGGAGGAAATAAATGGGCTACGTAGCAAACAAGGGGGGTGGAGACAGGGGGGAGACACGGGAGAGGGGACGGAGGATTTTAATCGCAAATACTCACTCATGGGGCCAAATTTAATTAGGCTTTTCTTGCGATAATGAAGATCAAGATCCATACCAATGTGATTTTGAGCAAAGGTTGATGAATGCAAAGTGTTAACGAACCAAGTTTGGTGCAGATCAGCTGAAGAAGCATTTTTTCAAAAAAAAAAATTAATTAGGTCAAAAAATCGAGCTATTTATAAGCTTGAATGTAAAATAAATAGCTCAATTAATGTGAGACGCAAGTAGTATTATTTTGGAAACATTTCAACCCAGTTAATTTGAATATTGCTAAAATTTAGAGTTTTTTATTTTTTTTTTTTTTTTTTTTTTTTTTTTTGTAAATAGAGATATACTGGCATACTGCAAACTTTAGAGTTTTCAGTGTAAGAAATTGAACCATGGGTTCAACAATATTAAATGTTCAGTCGCACAATCGAGGGAGAATAACGTGGAAGTATGAACAATGAAGTTGTGTGGAAGACAGACGACTCATGTGCCCAAAGGTTGTACTCCCTCCGTCCCACATAAATTGAGCTAGTTCTATTTTGATTTTGTCCCACATAAATTGAGCTAGTTCTATTTTATACCTTGAACTTTCAAAACTACCCTTCCTAAATTAAAAGAAGAGTGGTCCCATGAGAGAGAGTGAAGATAAGATAATAACAATATTGAGGGTAAACATGAAAAAAAAAAAATCTCTCTCTTCCTTGCCTTAATAATTGTGCAAATCCCAACTAGCTCAATTTATGTGGGACGGAGGGAGTATTATAATTAACGATTAAGAATGTAATAATCTCGCTTACTCATTTCTTTCATAATGATTAGATTAGGAGAACTGTGATTATCGTGATGATGATGATAATTATGATGACTAAGTAGAATACAAACCAAGAGGGATCAATGAGTACACACTTGAAAAGAATTTTGCTTTCTCATGGACTTTTGTTATGGTGTGCGTTGTGGGGGTGGTGGGGTGGCCGCCCCTCATGTGGAAGAAGGTTTGTATTATGATATTGTATGCTACAACGACTCCAACCTTTCTTATCTTCTTCCTCCTCTCCTTAAAACAGAGATTTATTAGTTGTTTTTCCCCCTCAAAAGAGAGATTTATTAGTTGAGTAATCAAGAATTAGAAAATTAAACCAGACTGTAATACTAAGGTTGGGAAGAAAGTACGTGGTCAGTCAAACACTAGATTGATGGCTTGATGCCTCTTGGAGATATAAATCAAAAGCCATTACCAAAGTCGAGATTAGATTTATAAATATTAACATTAATGTACTATCGGTAAGGTCTATCTATCCGATCATTCCTGCAGATGAACTGAATTATTTAAAAGAACATACAGGAGCTCCATTAAATTATAAAAACTCTAAAGAGGCTTTTCTTTATTTAGTGCACGTAGGCTAGCAGAGCGGAAATCACGATTTAGTGCATTATATATATATATTTTTTTTTTGAAAAACAGGAAACTTCATTCAAACTAACCAGGGTTCATACAATGTTGTTCCAAGAGTTAGCATCAACTTCAACTCTAGCAAAGAACTCACACTTACAGGAATTCGGTAGGGATTCAGAAAAAAAGTAAACAACAGACTTAGCTCTAGCCACCTTGGCAAGGCTATCAACCAGATTTAAACACACTCTGTTTTTAAACTTAAAGCAAACATCACTAAAAGCACTAAACTGAAAACACACTCTTTATAAGTTTCCTGTAGCTCTCCAATTTAAAGAAGAAGAAGAGGACACAGCTCCATTAACTGCAGACACCAGATTTTTGCAATCGTTGTAGATAATGACTGAGGTGAGATTCTTTTCTTTGATCCACTTTTGAACTTCCAAAAAAGCTTTGGCTTCAGCGTCTAATGGGCAAGATTCTCTTCCTGACCCGACTCTGCATTCCCTTCTGCCACCTGTGTTGTCCCATAACATTATAGCATAACCCATAGAAAAATCAGTTTTGTTGAAAGCTGCATCGAAAGTGATCATCCAATTAAAGTTAACTGCAATCTGTGAAACCTGATCAGGTTTCTGTTTAGCATGTGATTATGTATCATGCAGGATCATGTTCCCAAAATCTCTATTTATTTTTGCAATCAAATCATTAGGCAAAGGCATAAGTTTCTCATGTATAACTGCATTCCTATATTTCCATATGGCCCAGAGAATAAGAGTAATTTTCCTATGCATGTCAGCAAGGTTTTTATCAAATAACCAGCTAGAGAACCAGTGTTTTATGTCCATGAAGTTATTGCTAGTAAGCATCTGTAAGGAGAAAGCAAACCAGATGGTTTTAGAGAAGTTACAGTTAACAAATAGACGAAGTTCATCTTCTTGAACATCACTGTTACATAGTTTACAACTAGGGTCAGTATTCTTATTTATTCTATGAATACATTTCCCTAAAGAAAGGACATTGGAAAGCAATTTCCAGCAGAAAAGTTTAATTCTGGGGATGACTTGCAAATTCCAAAGACTAATCCAAAGTCTGTTGTTCACAGGATTTCTGTTGTAATTAGTTAAGAGCTTATAAGCAGATTTTGTAGTGCACTCACCTGAGGGGGTAGAGAGCCATTTAATCATATCTTCATTGTCTTTATCAGGAGTAATAGAGAGAACTTTGTTATGGACTGAAGGATCTAGGTATTTCTGAATGGTATCTAAGTCCCATTGACCATCTTCATTTAATAACTGCCTAACTTTCATTGGAGTATTGACATCAATGAGGATTGGGAAGAGCAGATTGTCCTGTTCAAGTAACCAAAAGTCTTCCCAGATGTCAATTGATTCACCATTATTGACTTTCCAAACATGGTTGTTTCTAATGACTTTTAGACCTTTTTTTTATACTAGACCAAATCCAAGAGTTGTTATATTTTCTAGACTTCTTCAAAGGGTTTGACTTAGGAAAATATTTATATCTAAGAACTGTAACCCAAAGTTGATTTGGGTTTGTAAGCATCCTCCAGGCAAGTCTAGTCAGGAGAGATAGGTTATGTTTGTGAGGGCTTCTAATCCCCAAGCCCCCATTTTCTTTACTTCTGCAAATACTGTCCCAAGACTTGGTAAAAATGCAATGTTTTGGATCTTTTTTACTCCACCAGAAATCTCTCTGCAAGTTGTGAATCTTGTCTAGAGTTTCTTTAGGAAAGGCCAAGCATTGCATTTGGTATGTAGGATAGGAACTAGTGGAAGCACTGATAAGCATTGTTCTACCTGCCTGAGCTAGAAGTTTATTTTTCCAACCCCTAAGAGAAGTGTAGTATCTATTTAATAGTGGCTCAAAATTATTAGTTTTCTTTCTATCAAAAAACAGAGGTGTCCCTAGATATTTGTCATTTTTGGATATTCTTTTAACTTTAAGAACCCTAGCAATAATCTTACAGTGCCTATATGTAATTTAGGGGAGAAATAAACCCCTGACTTTTGAAGGTTAACAATCTGGCCAGACATTTCTCCAAAGATTTTTAGAATTTCCATCAAGTTCTTTTCTTCTTTGATACATGCTTTCGAAAAGAGAAAGCAGTCATCATCAAAGAACAAATGGGAGATATACGGGTTTTTTTTACTAACTCTAATTCCAGATAAGGACCATTGACTTCCGCCCTATACAGAAGTCTGGAGAGAATTTCCATGACCAAAATAAAAATATAAGGAGAGAGGGGATCCCCTTGTCGAAGTCCCCTCTCTACTTTGAACTTATCCCCTGGAACTCCATTCAACAGAACAGAGAAAGAGGTTGTGGAAATGCATTGCATTATTAATTGACACCAATCCTCACTGAAACCAAAACAGAAAAGAGTTTTCTCTATAAAAGACCATTCAACCCTATCAAAAGCCTTCGAAAGATCAATTTTAAGAGCTAGGAAACCATTTTTATTACCTAGAAGTTTTCATAGTATCAGAAGCTCATGAGCTATTATAATATTGTATGTAATCTGCCTTCCTGAAATGAAGGCAGACTGGTTGACTGAGATAATTTTATCAAGCAATGGTTTAATTCTATTTGCCAGGATTTTAGAGATCAGTTTATAGATAGTATTACTTAAGCTAATGGGTCTGAAGTCTGAGGGAGATGAAGGGTTTTGAACTTTAGGTATTAAAGAAATAAAAGTGTAGTTCAGGGACTTAAGAATGTGTTTAGTTTTAAAAAAATCCTGAACTGTATCCACTTGTCCTATAGTATCCCAATTACTTTTAAAAAATCCTGGAGGGTAACCATCAGGGCCAGGAGAGCCCCACTGGTTCATACTAAAGAGAGTGTTTCTTATTTCATTTAGATCAGGGATTCTAATAACTAGTTTGTTATTATCATCCTCTGAAATACAAGGCTCAATAATCTCACATAATATGTTATCATGGAGAGATCCATTAGATTTAAATATGTTCAGGAAATGATTCTTAAGAAAATCATTTAATTGGTTTTTATCCTCAATCCAAAGACCTGTGTTATCTCTAAGGGTGTGTATATGGTTCACTCTTCTCCTATTAGAGGCACATTGATGAAAAGAAGCTGTGTTTAAGTCATAGTCTTTCATAAACTTGTCTTTTGAGAGGAGATTCCAATAATCTTTCTCTCTTTTATACCAAGTATCCAAGAGCTGTTGAGTTTCTTTTATTTTCCTAACAGGCAAAGGATTAATTTTATGCAGTTTTTCTATTTCAAGATTAAGCATTTCAATATAACTAAATATATTTCCAAAGACTTTCTTATTCCAGTCTTTGAGAGTGGCACTTAGATTGTCTAAGTTAGATTCTAAAATATAAGCACTAGAACCTGGAATAGCAACATTCCAATTATCTCTAACAAGAGAGGTAAAACCTTCATGGTCTAACCAGGTTCTAAGCACTTTAAAAGACTTTTTCGAGGTGGATAATATAGGTAAAGGAATCAGAATGATGGGTGTGTGATCTGAGCCTACTCTAACTAAATATGTAACAATAGCATTTGGAAATAATTCAGTCCATTTAAAAGAAGCAAGCACTCTATCAATTCTCTCTTTTATATTTTCATTTCCTTATCGATTATTAGACCAAGTAAATGGAATTCCTTGGACCCTAAGGTCAATGAGTCCTAATCTATTAATACTATCATGAATATATTTAACAGCAGCGGAGGATTCACTGTTTCCTCCCTGCTTATCCTGAATGTGTAAAATAAAATTTAAGTCTCCAATAATCATCCAAGGATGGTTATTATTCAGACTAAAATCACGAATCCATTCCCATTGTTCCAACTTCTGTTGAGCCGAATGGGCACCATACACACAAATGAGTTTCCATAAGTTATTATAATTATCTAAAACTTCAAATAAGTAAACATTACTATGGAAAGAAATGCAGCTAACAGAGACATTATCATGCCAAGCCATTAAAAAACCACCAGACTTTCCTATTTTGGGAACAAGAAACCAATCAAGAAACTTAAACTTTCTGACTAATTTTTCCACAATATTAAGGTTTGCTTTTGTTTCTGAGAGGAATATCATGTCAGGGTTTTGTTTTCTAATCAAATGATTAAGATGATTCTGAGTAATTAGGGGGCCATTCCCTTGAACATTCCATGATAATAATTTCATGATTAATTCTAAGAAATAAAGTAAAGAAATAATTGAGGTGCAATGGGTACTAAAACTGTAAAAGATATGTAAGAACCTAATATGTCTTAATTTGAAATTATTGACCAGCAAGCAAAAGAAATTTGAGCAGAGAGGGTTAGAGCATATTAAAAATTGTGAGATAAAACTAGAGTATTTAAAAAACTAGGTAGTGTAGATCAAACAAAACAGGCAGGAAGATATATAAATTAGAGGATTAAAATCTTTTGTGAATAATAGTTCAATAAGAAAATGCACCTGATTGGTGATGTCCTCTAGGATTCCAGCCTCAGCGACAGCTTCAGCAACATGATCTTCGAGCATATGTTGAGTAACACCAGAGTTGGGTAAATTTTCATCCTCAACAACCGCTGCAGCTAGATTGTTCAAGGCCAGAACAACTTAAGAAGCCAGGACTTCCACTCCACTTTCCTCCTCAATTAAGAATCTTGGTCTTTTGTTCCTCCTCTGAGAGCTTGAACCATCATCAAGATCACTGACAAATGTTTCCCTTTCCACTGGTGTGTTAGGTGGATCATTTTCCACCTCCATATCTATGTGGCCAACATTGATTCTCAAAGTGTTAGCCATAGAATTCACCTCAACAATTCCACCAGAAGTTTCCTCATGGTTGTCAACTCTATTCTGCTCCACATCCTCCCTAGGAAGCTCCAGCTGTTCTTGCTCTGCAGCCTCAGCACCATTCTCCAAAGCTGCTACTTGATTTTCATTTTCTGCCTCCACTTCATTGAGCTGAACTTGAAGAGGGTCAGCTCCTTGAAGATTAAGAATGGGGATATTCAGCCATGCAAGATTAGCCACCAGACCACAATACGGTTGCACATGATTCAAGACAATAGCAATTCCTACAAGTTGCTGAAGGAAAGCCTAAGTAAAAAAGGGCAAACTTCACTTTTTCACCATCTTCTATAGTCATCTTCACCTTCCTGCATACTGGCATATTGATATCCACTTTGACTTTTGCTCTTACAACACCAGTGTTATCTCTGTTAAAGAGAGTTACAACTTCCCCTGCTTCAGAAGCCACCATAATAGGAATCTCATCCCTATCCAAGTCTGATCTGACCCTAAACTCCATGTTAAAAATTTCAAACTTGAACTGCACATTATGAACATTCATCCCAAAATCCCATGGCATCAATGCAAGAAGATAACCACCAGGGGAATGAGGTCTTCCAGCAATAATTCTTTGAAACATAGCACGATTATGAATTCTGAAAATGAATACATTTCTTCTATTAGTGTTGATAATTGTTACATCATGATATGTTCCCCAGAGAGCCCTAAGTTGATATCTCAAATCCCCTCTAGAAACTTCCACATCTTCTCTACATAGTTGACCCATCAGGCAGTAAGATTGACCATTCTTCTTTTTTCCTTGCAGGTTCACATGTTTGGTTGTATTATGAGTAAAGGAAAGGTTTTTCTCAAACTGGTGAGCAAGCTTGTTAACCTTGAGCTTGAGGCTGCCATGGTGATTGTAGTTGATAACTGAGACAGAGCACTAAATTTAATACAATTTCTGAATGATTGGGTGTTACTGTGATATTTGAGAATGAAGGGAGGATTCTGATTCCATATATAATGAGGGTTTACATAGGAACCAAGCAAGGTTGATGAATGCCAAGTGTTAATCATGCAAATACTTTTCGGGAGAAGCTCATGGCGTATTAAACTAAACTTGGACTGAGATGAGTTTTTAGAGAAGATCAGACAAACTATCATGACCCAAATTGTAATGATTAAGGATAAACAGAGACTTAGCTTAAAGAATTTATGCAAAGATTTGATTCTTGTAACCCAAGGCGAGGTTTGATTGGCCATCAAAAGAGTGATGCAGTAGCCAAGAGGAAAAATTGTCTAAACCCAAATGAGATAAAGCTGCTCAGAAGATCACGCCTGAAGCATCCACTGTCGCTTCCGCCGAAAACCCTAGCACCCCCCAATCAGGAAATGAGCGAGAAGGGATATAACCTGAAAAGGTGAAAACGAAAAGAAAATTAGGCAAAATCAAGAAAGAACCACTCAGGAGATTAAAATTTCATAATATAATTCTTGAAAGGTAAGAAGGATAAAAGGAATCGGAAATTGAAGGTTTCAAAGATTTCGTTTTAAAAAATTGCTGAAAATAGATGAAAATCGAAGGAAAATCGAAGACTATGAAAGCATGAGAAAGAAGAGGTGAAAAACGAAGGGATTGTCGGAGCCCTAGATGAGAATAGAAAGTAGGATAATCATTCCTATAGGTAGGGATCAGAAAAAAAAAATAATATCAATAGAAAGCATAAAGAAAGGAGAGCAAGATTTAGTGGATTTTCAGAAGATCCATCGGCAGGATTTTTGCAGATCTAAGTTGTAAAACCGACGGTGAAATTGGCGGCGAGATTCGCGATAGGAAACTTTAGCAGAGAGAAGAGGCCCCCCCTATCTTCTTCGAATAAGTGTCGTTAGTGCATTATATAAGAGTTGCGATATAGGGCTTCGAAAATAAAGTAATGCCATCCCTTTTTACTTCAAATATCCGATTGTCAATTATAAGAGGTGTCAAAATACAATGAAAAGTCCAGTATATTTTTTAAATAATTTATACCCAAAAATATTTCCATCCTAATTATAAACTCCATAAAAAAATATCCAAACCAAAAAAAATCAAAACATCAAAAACTTCTTCCCCTCTCCTCTCCTACCTCTCTCTTTCTCCACCACCATTTCCTCCTCCATACTTTTTCATTCGAATTTTAGGATCAATGGATGCAACCAACACCGGTGGAACGATGGAGTACCAAAGGTAAGAATCGAAACCCACTCGTTAGTTTTGATATTGGTGCTTAAACTAGGTCACATTCACGGAAATCAAATAAAAAAACGTGAATCAGAACTACGCACGACTCCATATAGTAGTCGTAACCTACTAGTTATGACAAAGACATGAAGAACACTTAGATGTAACTTTAGTTCAGTACAATTGTTGTTGCTTGTATGACACAAGCTGTAACTTTTGGTACAGTAGCCGACGGCTGTTAACATTTTTTAATTATGTAGTCGTAACTTTGATTAAGGTGAACTTTATTCGTCTCGCAAAGGTAAGAGCCGTAACTACTGAACAACTGAACGTAATTTTACTTACGGCTTCTTTGTATGTATACTTTGTAGCCGTAATAGCACATAACGTACCAGCCGGAAGTTACACCGATAATTGTTTTTGGACATGTCTCTATTGTTTTTTGTGCAACAGAAAACCTGAATCCACTGTGATTGCACCAACTGAGATTCCGGAATCAAGTGATGTGATTGAAACAACTAGAACAACACAAGTGATTGACCAACCTCCTCAACAAGGTGCAACAACGAAGTATCTTCCTGCAATAAGATCACCAGTTCGTACTGTTCGACGACGATTGGAAGATGAATATCAACCTGCCCCTGTCCCAAGATTTACCCCACATGATCGATGACTTTGCTACACCACCAGTTTGTAATCTTCGACCAGAGATAGTAATTAGTGAGGTCGATGAAGTTGCTTGTGGTTGTACAATTTGTATTGAAGTTGAACGTCTTCGTCCACTTGTCGAGGCCAATGACAGACCGAACTTTGAACTAATTCGTAACCGAACGTGGTTTGGAACAAACAATATTAGTTGAGTTTTATTATGTGTTTGGGTAGTGTTCTTCTTTTATATTATGGGTAGAATTAAACATATGATGGTGAATCAATTATGGGTTTTAAATGTTAAGATCAGTAGAATTAAACATTTATTATGTGTTAGATGATTTAACAGTTATATGCTCTTTATTTACACCCCTACAGCTCAGATGTGTGCCACACACTTACAAAAAAAGCAACCCTTAAATAAAATAAATCACTTGTTAATTTCCTCGTCTCTCTCTTCTTTTTTGTCTCTCTCTTCTACCAATCTTCTTCTTATTCTCCCTTTCTCCACCGATTCCTCGTCTCGTTTAATTAGCGATTACGAAATATTACTTTCACCGACGATTAAATTCTATAAAAGCATGACGGAGAAACCCAAACCAAAGGAGGTCGAAGAGAACCCACCAGATGAATCAGTGGATAATAATTCTCCGGAGGTTTCAAAAGAACCACGTCGGATTGGTGTAGTTCCACTTGAAACGCTTCAACAAATACAATCAGACTCAGACGTGGTTTCCCAGAGGTAAGAATTGAAAACCCATGTCTTCAATTTAGACTGTTGTTTAAATTAGATTTTGAGCATGGAATTAGGGCAAAAGACTAGTTTCAGATAAACTTACGGCTATGGTTTTTATAGGTTTTCAATCGTATGTAGCTAGATTTTGAAAAATGACGGCTGCTATTGACAGCCGTAATTTTTTACAGCAAAATCTGAAAATCTCGCAAGGTTAGCAACCGTAGGTATTTTTTTTGTAACCTAGGTTTAATTACGACTGGTACTCGAAATTGTTTCTCAGTCGTAAGTTACTCGGTATGTTTTGTAGCAGATTTTGTCAGAGTTACGACACAAAATTTGTGATGTGTAGGACCCGTAACATAGTTACGGCCTGTTCTTATAAGCCTTTTTTCAACCTAAGTTAACTTACCGCTACAATTTTGAGTTTTTCACTAGCTGTAAGTTTTCCCTTCCATTGTTTTGTGTTAAACAACCCTCAACCACCTGTCATGTACCACAGGAGGAAAAAATATCAATTGATCCCAATCCTATCAAAATATCCTCCACCTCGTGGGAATGTTTACTTGGGGTCAATAAAAGAGGTGTAAGGATAGATGAGCTGGGTGTTGGAGCTGCGGCAACTGAACAAGGAAGTGGGAGTGCACTAGAAGAGATAAAGCATGTATCTCAACTTAGTATTGTACTGGTTCCACCAACTACGTCAAGCAATCCAAAAATTCAAGAAGAAGTGGTTGGACAAAACTTAGGAAATGTAAACCTTCAAGGTGGTGAAGAAACTCAAGATGTTGAAGAAACTCAAGCCGGTGAAGAAAATCAAGATGGTGAAGAAATTAAATCAAGATAATGAACAAGTACAACCCACTGCTGAGTTGATAAAAGGAAGCTCATCTCAGCCACCACCCAAACCAACGAAGATACCGAAGATGATTTACTAACAAAATATGAGTAGGAATTTGGTGGGTTGTTCCTCTCATTAAGAGTATATATATAAAGCCATTATTTACTTGACATCATTGATGTGGTTTGTTTGCCATGGAGGATATTGGTATGAACAAACAACTTTACAAGTATCCGCTGCTAACGCTATCCAGGGATTACCAACTCTGCTTGGGGTTGTGCCAATACAATGAAATTTCAATACAATGTACATCATTAGCTGTTTTGGTGTTAAATCGCAATAAGCAAATATAAGATGAGAAAGTGGATCTCCCTGCCTAAGACCTTTTGAGCTTTTGAATCGACCGTTAGAAGAACCATTGATAAGCACCAAAAAATTCACGTGAGAGATTGTTGCTTCAATCCATTTTCTCCAGGTGATACCAAAACCCATTATGTGCAACACATAATCTAGAAAAGACCAAGGTACATTGTCATAAGCTTTTTGGAAGTCGATCTTACAACGAATTCATGTTTGCTGATTTTTTTGAGCAGAGTTAATACATTCATTCGCAATAATATCACTGTCCATGATTTTCCTACCCTCCACATAAGCAGATTGTTGGTGACTTATAATTTTGGGAAGAACTGTTTTGAGTCTAGTGACAACGACTTTTGAAATAATCTTATTGATGCTACTCATCAAACTGATTGGATGAAAATCAGTGATGAACTTCAAGTCTTGAACTTTCGGAATAAGAACAAGAAAAGTTGACTTAAGTCTCCGATCTATCCTTTTGTTGTGGTAGAGCTCTTCCATAACCAGCAAAATGACATTCTTCATGAAGTCCCATGACTTACTAATAACAAATGTAGGCATGCCATCAGGTCCAGGTGCTTTCTCTTGGGCAAGCTCCGTTAAAGCATTAATTACTTCCTCTTCAGTGAATTTAATTTCAAGATTGCTGGCATCGTCAGTGGAGATGGAAGGAAATATAAGGCCGTCAATCTGTGGTCTAGAAAAAGAATCTTCATTGAATAAATCTTGATAGTAAGAAACAATTTCTTTTTTTATAACGGCTTTGTCTCTTGTTAAAACTCCACCAATTTTCAGCTGAGAGAAACTTTTGCCTCGTTGCTTTGAAGACGCATACTGATGAAAAAAGTGGGTATTGTTTTCATGATCCTCAACCCAATTGATAGTGGCTCTTTGTTTCCAGAAATCATTGTGCATCTTAGCCAATCTTTTGAATTCTGCCTTAGAACCAATTTGCTCATTCACAAGTTGAGCATTGTTAGGGTCTTGCATCAGATTAGAATCCACCAACTGAAGTGTCATAAGATTATTATGAATTAAGGTATCAATCTTCCAAAAAACGTCTCGGTTCTAGATTTTCAGCTCTTCTTTTAGAGCTTGCAATTTTTTTGTGAGCATGTAACCAGGTGAGCATGTAATGCCAAAAGAGTTCCACCAGTTTCGCATAAGATCCAAAATTGTTGGATCTTGCAGCCACATTTTCTCAGACCTGCAAGGACTTGGATGAGTAGACATCATAATGGGGCAGTGATCTGAAAATGGCTTTGGCAGCACGGTTTGCTCAGTTCTTGAGTATTTCCTCCCAAGACGAAGAACTAAAAAAACGATCAAGCTTGCTCCAAAAAGACTTTCTACTCCAAGTATAATGACTGCCTATTAAGGGCAAATCTATAAGATGGTGATGTTGTACTAAGGAAGCACATTTTCTCATGGATCTAGAGTTAAGATTTCTACCCGATCTTTCGTGTAAAAATCTGGTGACGTTGAAGTCGCCACGTAACAACCCAAATATTTTCCCAAAGAATGCGAATATCTCTTAACTCGGCCCAAAACTGATTCTTTTGATGGTTAAGCACATGACCATAGACTGAAGTAAGTAACCACTCCTCATTTTCTGAGATATAACGACACCTTATTGAAACAGATAAAGCTCCCAGGTCAGAAACAACAACTTTGTTAGTGTTCCAAACAACCAAAATTCCTCCAGAACCTCCATTTGAATCAAGTGCAATCCAATCAAAATTGTTAGCCCCCCATAATTGCTTGACTTGAAAACCTTTGCCAATTAGCCATATGAGTTTCCTGCAAACACATAATGTCAGGTTTCCACATTCTAACCAAAACCTTGAGTTCTTCTCTTTTGTTGTTCTCACACAAACACCTGATGTTCCAAGTTATGATTTTTGTCTTCATGGATCTAACAAGTGACCTGATGCAATAGCCTCTTCGATTTCATTCTCCTTATCTGTGTTTGATGGTTCAAAAAGTTCTTTTAAATTGAAATCATTCGATGAAGTAGATTTTTGCATTAGGCATTGAAGTTGATCTTCAATTTTCTTAAAAGAAACTCCAATAATCGGACCGACTTTCTTAAAAGAATCAACTAAATTCTGAAGATCTTGCAAAGCTTCCATAATTGTTTTTTTCGGATTCTTCTGATTGTGCACTATATCAGATACGGTAAAAGCTGCAGCTACATTGAATCCTGATGTGTTATTTGGAACGATGTTATATTCTGCTAGTGTTGACTCAGTTGCAATATGAGTGGAATGGGCCTATCCACTAACGAAGAGACATGAAGTTGATCTTGTTGTTGGGCTGCCTCGACTTCTAAGTGTTCATTTACTCTATTGTTAATCAGACCCGCAGAGCTAGTCGCGAGAGTGTGAGAAAACATTGATTCAAAATTTGAATCTACATTTAATGTTGGTGGTTGTACTGAAAGGTTGGGTGGAAAGAGTACCTCGTCAACGACTTCAATTTAACTGTAATCTCTGATGTTAGCAGGTGCATTAACTTCTCTGAAAGGAAATAAGACTATTTGCTCTTCTATCCCTATGTTTCCATTGAAATTACCGGTACTGCCATCGGGGGGAGGAGCTGAAGACTTTTCTTGAAATTGCAAAGAAGGATTTCGAATAGGAGGAAATTGCCCCAAATAATCTCTCGATTCGACTGTTTGTAGTTGAGATTTTCCTATGATCTCTTCATTTTCAAGCACTTCTCCAGCAACGGGAAAAGAAAGTCCTTCGATATGCATCATCTTGAATTCAACATTGGAGTTAACAGGACCTGCAACTTGAAGAAAGACTACAGAATAATCTAACCCATTGAGAGAATTAACATGTGATGATATTAGGCCACCCCACATTTTACCTATTTTTCGATATGTTTTCAAATTCCATATATCAAGAGGAACTCCATGAACAACAAGCCAAACTGATTTGGGAAAGGTAACTCCTTGATTTTTGCGACTGTTAGCATTTGGGGTCCATTCTGAAAATCGCAGCTTCACCTCATCAGTATCCCATTGTTGTTTGGATAAGATCTCCAGTTTTTTGTATTTTGTATCTAGAAAAAGTAGAGCCAGGCATTTCGATGTTGAGATGGGAGATAAAGTGACAGACCCTTGCCGTTTGAAGATGAATTTGATGATTTGTGATGTTCTAGTCCAAGGGATGGAGTTGTTTTGGGTCTCACAAATGAATGCTCCATGCCATCGGTTGCTGAATTTTCCTACTTGCTGAGGTTTGCGCAATGGAGGTGGGGTTTGATTTACAGGTACCAGTTGAAAAATAGTAGCCATACTCAAACATAACTTAATGGCTTCAGCCAAATTAGTCAAACCTCTTCCATCACCACCTGAAGGGAAACAAACTTGCGCTGGATCTCTATTAGTACCAATCCTAGTTAGTTTGAGCATTTCTCCATTTGCAAAGAAATTCCTCACTAATGATAGTTTGTCTGCTCCTTTATTGTAACTCCAATATGTTGGCTTTTCTCTTAGAGTAAAGGATTCTTGTTCCAAGATTGAGCTTATCCATTCAAGAGCTGCAAGTGAGATGAGAAATTCCTTGAAACCCATTTTTATTTCCTTTAGAGAAGCCATAACTTCACCATTACGTTTGATTTTTGCTATTTCAAATGATCTGTTGCTAATAGAAACGCATTGTGTAGCCCCTTTTGCAATAACTGATGTTGATGTTGTACCATTGGATGTTGTTTGTTTTGCCACCTGATTTTTTCTATTCTCGCTGTTAATGCTTGATGTTGATCCCGAAACTAATGATGCCCATGAAGATCTATTGTAGCCTTGATTTATCGTACCCATGATGGGTATGAATTGTAGTCTTCAAAGCGTTTTCAGGTTCTCTCTCTCTCTCTCTCTCTCTCTCTCTCTCTCTCTCTTATGGTTTGTGTACAATATTAATACATTGTAAAAATCAAGAATAAATTCAATGAGATTCAAAAAGACGACGATTTATGCATAATCCACGAACAGTGATTTAATGAAATGAAAAGATATATGCATGATCCGCGAACTGTGGTTGCAAGAAAACGAAATAGCTTATGCACAACCTATAAATAACGATATAATCGAAAAAAATGCATTGTTTGGAGCCAAAAGGATTATGTGTCTCTACTTTAAAAGGATTCCACTGTAGGTAAAACAAAAAATGGGCACTGTTTCAAAAAAAAAATGTAGGTAAAAACCGCACAACTGTAGGTTGGAACCTTTTCTTGTTTTGAGAAGCCTCTAAAATAACCTTGCTTATAAGTTGATGCAGCACGGCCCCTGCTTGATGTGAACAGGTTTGACTGCCCGTGTTATTGTTATAAATAATGGGCTTCATCGGCCCAACGTAGCTCAGTAATATTTGGCCGTTCATTGTTATGCTTGAGATGTACATTAGATACCTAGATATAAAATCTTTACCGTTCAATTCTATATTTTATTTTCTATGTTCTCAAGGCGCGCGCCAAACAAAACCTCTAGTTCTCTGAAACGCCGGCCAATATACACCGGCACCGGAGCTACAAAAACCCCTTTCCGACACTCGCTGGTTCCGTCCGAAAATCCCTTAAAAGAGTGAGTTTCTTGTTGTTGTTTCATATTTGTTGAATCGATTGTGGTTTATTGTTGGACGACCGAAGGGAGTCCCTTAAGGATGAAAAATGTACAATTTGTCAGTCACAAACTTTGTGCAGAGAAAAAAAAATTGGATCCCAATTTTTTGAAAATCAGATGAAATTGGAGATAATCAATCGAATTTATTACATGCATCGTTTAAATATGATCTAATAAACACATTTACAATTCAAAATTCTACGAAATAGCCATTAGATTGATCATATGATTCGAACATGATTCGGATCTCTGTTTTGAAAAACAGAGTTCACAGTGAAGAAGATGAAGTTGCGGGTCGGTCTCCACTAATCCGACCCACATTTACACCCTCGTTTCAACTCACTTACCGACTCAGCAAGTCAACTGAGTCACATTCCAAATCACCATGACCGAGTAAGCGTAAGCTGCGTAACCATTCCCTAATCCATTGTTAAATTGATCTGACTCATATCCTTAAACCCGATCCAGTCACAGAGTTGAGTGAACTGGTGATGAAGAGAAGAACCATTTTATTCATCTGGTTTGGTGAAATCTTGGATCAAATTTGATAAAAACCAACTAATTTTAATCACATCTTTACAAAGACGAAAATCAAGGGAAAACTTTAAGGGGTATAGACTAACCTGTTTGTACTAAAGAACATCAATTATTCCCATCTTCACATAACACTGATTTGTAACCCCAATGTCAGATAACCCCAAAAACCCATACTTAAAAACACCATGATGAGAAGATTAAGACCACTGTGCTTTTCTTTGAGAAGTATTTCTTCCTTCTTTAAATGTTGATATGTGATTTCTATTAACTAATCAAAATGAATATCAGAATATATGTAAGAGAGAAAAGGAGATGATTAGTTAAAGATAGAAGATTTGGGAAGCAAAGTGTTCATCGGTTGAGAAAAATACAGAGAGAAAAGAGAGAGGCGAAGAGATAAAGTTTGCTTAGTACTACACATCAGTTTAATCACCGACACCGTAGAGTATCCTTATCCTTTTCATATTTTATTGACACCTGTTTATCATGCATCAGTTTTTAAACAGGTGGCTCAGAAGCAGTAGTTGGAACATCGATTTCGATGTCGTATGATGTACTAACTTAGTGTGTTTGTATATATCTAGAGCTCCATATGTGTGTACATTTTTAGGATTGTTGCAAGTGTATATATTAGTACTTTAGTGGACCAAATTTCTCTAAGTGCTTATAAAAATAATAAAAATAAATATAAAAGAATTCTCTTGGGCTAATAGCCGACTAAACATAAAAAATGAATACGGTATAAGGTCCAGTTTTAGTCATCAACATTGGACAATTACACAAGTGAACCCAACAATATACATTGCCATGGACTACCATGCTATTTTACAGTAACAATGGCAAGTAATAAAATTCACACAATTGTTCGGTTTTCAAGTCAACTGAAAAGCGGATGCATGAACATGGCTTGGATCGATCAGTGGGTATAGTGGACCGAAAATGATGCCATGCCAGATTTTGCAGGGCTGTGATGATAACAGTGGGTGCAGCAGCTGGACTTTTCTTTTTCTTCGGTCGGCCCCCCCACCGTATGCGGTAATCTAGTTTAATTTTGAGGTTTTTGTAATCAATCTTGAATTAGGGTTTTTCATAATTGTTTCAATCCCTTTGTTGTTAATAGATCATGCAGACTAGAATGCTAAAGTTCACCCCAATTTCCCCTAACAGCAGTAGTATAATCAAGAATCCCCAAACTCAATTCACCAATTTCCCCAACAACAAAGAGAACCATCAAGTAGTATGATGGATTCTCACTGACCTCCCCTATGGGAGGTCCGGGTTCAAACCCTGGTAGAATCAAAAAAAAAAAAAAAAAAAAATTCCCCAACAACAAGCTCTTCCACATTGCTAACTTTCCCAAGATAAAAATTGCCAACAACAAGCCATTACACATCTCATCCTTTACCAAGAATAATGCAGTTGCAAATTCTGTATCGAAAGCGAAGGCTGTAACGAATGAGAAGAAGTTGCATGTATCAGTCTTTGAGCCAATTCTCTCAGCTGCTAAACAGGTATAAGTCTGTCCTTCAAGTTTTTTTCTTCTTTAATTCTTGTTTTTTTTTTAGTTTATGTGCTAATGCTAATGATTTTTGGTTTTGTAGGTGTTTTCGTCTACGATTAAATTGGTTACGCCTTATAGATTCGTTGTAAAGAATGATTTGATATTGTTTGAGCACGACGGGAAGGAGATTGTCGGGGTTGTTGAGCGTGTAGTTTATTATCGTGACGAACTAATGGAAGCTACTATACTTAGTGAACATGGTTTATTAGAGAATTTTAAAATCAGTGGCTATGACATTATCAATCAAACCTTACTCAATGAGGACGAGACCGAGAAAATGTGGAGGATTTGTACCACAGTGGAGTGCAAGGATGGTGATTGGAAGAAGATGGTGGCGGAGTTAAAAGACGTTCTAAATGCTCATGATAATGTGAAACGCAATTTTGTTATATTGGATTCGTTCAATCCTGAGAAAAGGGTATATTGTTGAAGTTATTGGAGTTGATGTGAATTGTTTTGTAACTTTTGTTATGCTCTTCTATATTAACTCTTTTTTTTCATACAGATTGTAGTGAACAGTTTTGTTACAGTCTCTGAACTGAAGACTCCTCGCTTCGAGCACTACATCTCTCCCTCTTTTAAGGCGCCCAACACTTTCTTGAAAACACGCTAACTAATTTGGTTTGCGCACGTATTTTTGGTTGGCGCACGTATTTTTGGGTCGCGCACATTGAATGAAAACCGTTCGGTTTATATTTGGCTGGGTGAAGGAAAAAGACCGAGCCATTAAATCTGTTTAGATCTGTCGTCCGCGGAAGGGCCTAGGTACCATTTAGTTCTATACATGAGGGGCTTGAATAGATAACAAATGTTCAGAAGGACTTGAATTGGATAACAGAATTTTCAAACACGAAGTAGTTTTCTTCTCTCCTTTACTTCCTTCGATAATTACAAGAAGCTGTCGTTCTCAAATTTTGACCTAACCCCTGAATTGAATGTGTTATTCATCAAAATTTGATTTGGTTGACAATAAAAAAAGCCTCTCTCACATCTTTTTGAATCGAATATCTCACATATAAAGAACAAACCATATCAAGAGCATATTGGAGATTAATCGTACATAAAAATCAAATGTGCAAAGTATATTGTAGAGATGTAGTATGGAAATTTGACTCACGACGAAAACTGACAGAAAGGAAAAATGTTGGCACCGTACAAGATCATATGTGAGGATGCATCCACTAAAATGGATGATGCAAGTGGCCTACTCTGATACAGCTTCGCCGACGTGCAACGCACGTGCACTCGACTTGTGGAAGTAAGGAGGAAAGTGTTGTTGGAGATTGATAAAATCCGAATCAAACATGGTGGAAGTAAGGAGGAAAATCCGATAAAATTAATCCGTAGCAAATGAAGTATAGTGAATGGTTTCAATAGTGCAGGTTATGTTTTTTTTTTTTTTTCTTCTATGAAGATTATTATATCTTTTGGAGCTACTGCAACGAAGCTTAGGAATGAAACTTGAGTTTCTATATTTCGTGGTAATGTTTTCTGGATTTATCATTGCAGACACTTGTGGTTTTTTTTCCACTGTTATATACAACCTATACCAATATCAAATTTTGCAGAACCAGGTTGAGGCTCCCAACTTGATGACATTTTTCGTTTTCTGTATTTCAGAATTGTGCAGTCAGCTAAGACATGATCATTTGAAATGAATGTTCATCCTTGCTC
>JAJJMA010173211.1:55778-91930 GCA_023529015.1 Papaver nudicaule
TGTTGTATGTGCCTTGAATACCAGGCTTGGTATTCTGTTTTTGGGCCTACTCAACCCGATTAGCCCAGTCCAATGCCCCCATTATCTTTTGTGTCCTAAAATGTTACAGGAGAAACTAGATAAGGTTTCTGTTTTTCTCCTGTAAGGGTTATCTTCATTGTATGAGAGAGTGTGAGGCACCAAAAGAGGGAGCTGTTCTTGAGAGGGGATTTGGGGGGATTACCTTTGTAACTTGTTTCATCATAGTAATCATATCGTCGTCTTCGGAGAGTGGATGTAGATCAAGGCAACTTGATTGAACCACTATAAATCTCTTGCGTTGTGTGTGTGTGCTTGATTGATTGCTAACATTCTATTCAAATTGGTCATTGATTCTTGCTGCAGGTACATTTGGGTCCAACACTAACATCTGCAGGTCTGCAAAATGGTGACTCCAGACCCACTTGTCAAGCCAAATGAGGGAATGTCAGTATTCTGTATCCGTTTGGTGTATTTGATGCTGCAGGTGGAGATGGTCCATTAACGGAGTCGGGTTAGGATAACATGTAATACTTCTTTTGATCCCTCCAAGGCCTTCACTTCACAGGCAGAGGTAACCTTGAAATTTCAAGTATATCAGTGTCTGAAATTCGAGGGAAAACAAACAAGGTCTGGTGTGTTTATAGAGGATCAGCTATCATCCGGTTCTGATGGAGTATTGAACAACTTAGTTAAGAGTACTTTCACAAATTTATTTACCATAAACACACTATTGCTGCTGCTGCTGCTTAAAACCCTCTATTTTAGGTACAATTCTAGAGTATATAACCAGTTTGTTTTGTGAGTCTGATGTGGCACGGCCCGCATTAAGAACTTACAGGTTTCACGGCCCGCTTTGTTCTAAAGTATGTTTTCCTCGAGTTGGGGATCAGATGCCTAGATATAAAATCTTTACCGCTCAAACAAAATCTTCCGATACAATATTGCTGCTGCAGCTTAAACCCTCTGTGTTTGCTCCAGAAGGTTTCAATTTTAGGTATAGTACTACTGTATAGCCAGTTCATTTTATGAGTCTGATGTGACACGGCCCGCATTAAGTATGTACCGGTTTCACAGCCCGCTTTGTTATAAAGTATGTTTTCCTCGAGTTGGGGATTTGCCTAGATATAAAATCTTTATCGCTCAAACAAAATCTTTGGTTCTTTCAGGCTGCCAATACACACCGGCCGGTACCGGCAACAAAAACCCTTTTGGTTCTTTTTCATCAATCTTGAATTAGGGCTTTTTTGTGTCAATAGATCATGCAGACTACAATGTTAAAGTTCGGTACAGCTTTTCATCCTCCTACTAGTATGATCAAGAAACCCCAAACTCATTACACAATTTTTCCTAAGATAAACATCACCAACAACATGCCCTTCCACATTGCATCCTGCTGTAAGAAGGATCTACCAAAAAACTCTATTTTAACCAATGACAATGACAAGTTGCAGACACATGTTTCTGCCTTGGAGGCAATTTTCTCAGTTGCTAAACGGGTGTTTTCAAGTGTGTTTAAATTGGTTTCATCCAATAAAATTCCATTCGTTGTGAAGAATGATTTAATATTGCTTGAGCACAATGGGATTGAGATTATCGAGGTTGTTCAGCATGTGGTTGATCATATCAAATTATGGGAATTTACTCTACTATGTGAACTTGGTTCAGAGAATCTTACAATCAGTGGGAATACCGTCCTCAATCTAACCTTAATCAATGAAGAGAATAAAGAGAAAATGTGGCTAATTTACACCTCAGTGGAGTGCAAAGACGGCGATGAGAGGGAGATGAAGGGTGAGATAAAGGATGCTCTTAATGCTCATAAGGAACTGAAACGCAATCCTAAGTTTGTTGGGGTGGATTCAATGAATCCTGGCAGGAAGGTATGAATCTAAAAGAGTTGATGTGTAAATTGTTCTGTTATATGTTGTGAATATAACTATTTTTGGAATGCAGATTGACGTGATCGGCCATGTTACATGCTCCAAACTGAAGACTCCTAACTTCGAGCATTACATGGAAGTAAGGAAGAACGTGCTCTCGGAGATTGATGTGATCCGAAGAAAACATGGAGGAACATAAGGAGGAGAGTGGTGCACGTGGAGATTGATAAAATACGAATCAAATGAGGTATAATGAATGTGTCTATAGCTCTTAGAATGATCTATCGATGAAATCGTTAGTAGTTTTAGTAGCATTTACTCTTGTATCTTTTGGAACTACTGCAATTAAGCTTACGAACATGAAACTTGAATTTCTATACAATGGAGAACTAGCTGACCCAATATTTTTCTTTAAAGAAGAAACGAATTATAGTCGCAATGGAGGCACAAGACCTCTAATGGTATACTGACACTGTACATGGCTGCATTTAGAATTTTAGAGTCTTTGACACCTTAAAGTCCCGGTAATATACCCTTGGATAGGCTGAGCCTAATACCAGTGCAGATGCCTCGTAGTACAGTGATAAAGTTGTTGGTAATAGGTGTGTAAGTGGAGTGTTTGTGTGGTGTAACGAGAGTGTGAGAATTATGTGTTTGTGAGAGATTTGTAAGTGTGCGACATGCACGTGAGAGAGGCGGTTGTTGCAGAACAGATGAGCTTTATAAGCTCAGCTCTTTCTCATCTGTAATCTATCTTTTATCAAATTCAAATATCAATCCTCTGCAATGTAGATATTAAACTCTACTATGGTATCATCGAGGGGAAAGGCTAACGCCGTCGATCCTTGGACCTAATCCGAAGTTTCATCACCACAAACCGCCATTAAAACGATTTCCGCTGCTGCTGCTGTTCTTCACCAAAATTTCTGCTCCTGATTCATCCAACAATCGATTCACTGGTGTAATTAGGTTTGGTTTGTTCTTCCCTGACTGATTCTCAGTTGTATTTGGTTTGTTTGTGTTGATTTCAGTAGTAATTGAAAATTTATTGAAGTTTCATGGAGTTAGGGTTTGAATTTCATGGAGTTTTGGTAGAAATTAGGGCTTGGTTTAGATACCTGCTACGTCAATGAACAGGATTAAGCATGTATTTGAGACTAAAATTCAATTCTCTCCCTTGAGCTCTTGAAGATTTGCCAATAATCCTTAGAGTGGAATTAGCTTCTTCTACCTCAACTGTTTGATTTGAGTCTCTGCTGGTAATCTCGTATGTTAATTTGGATCTGGCAAATCCAAAATTTAGATTACTTTAGTTTTCATCTCATGTGTGAGATCTCTGCATTACTATTGCAACAATATCCAAGTTCATCTTCAAATTTAGTATTCGTCATAACTAGTTTACTAGTTCTTTTATCAAGTTCTACTTATACTGATTCCTGGAGCTTGAAGGCCTGAGCATGTTGGATTCTACTTCATTATGTTGGTTAGATGAAGACTTAAAGTTGTTCCGCTTGAGAGTGAAGAGAATTTCTTCTTAAATTTCAGCAGAATTTTGGGGAAAGCTTGTGACCTTAGTGTTGCTGCACTATAAGTGCTTAATCATGCTTTATTTTGGTTTCGGCTCTCAATTTTACTTTGGTATAGTCCTCACAGTGAGAGTAGGTGAGTGAGTTGGCTTGTGTGTTGAATGATGGTGCTGATTTTTTGTTGTCTTCGACTTGGAATTGGTGTGGTACTGGTGTACAGATTGATGTTCTCTTCATTGAGTCTACATATATCTCAGTATGTAGCCTGCTCATAAGTCTGTACATACTTTGTGTGCAGCCTATTTTTCACTCATCATCCATCTTTATCATTTAAATTGTCTACTTTTTCCTTTCCTGTGTTACTATTACACTCAACCACTACATCAACTATTACATTCAACAACTACTACTATTCACCTACTACAACAACTACTATTATTCACCTACTACCATCAAATACGTCTAGCACTTTATTGTGTGCTTTCTTACGCTGCTTCAGCTATTGGTTTTACTCAATAAAGAAGAAATGCAGTCAGTTGAGTTCAGTTTGCAAGGTCACTGCTGCATCTATTTCCTTTGGCTATTTTGAGTACTGAATTTTCAGATGATGGAGTGCAGTTTTGATATACTACATATACAGCTTGTGGTATTGCTTCCTGGTAGTTTGATTGTACTTTAATATTGAAGTATATGGAGTTCCAGCCAGTGTCTACGTGTTTATGGAGTTCTGGATGCGTGTCTACGTCTACTTCATCATTTTCTTCATCAACAACTACTGAATGGCTACTGGTTTGGGCAAATTGTTTTCACTAAAGCTGTATGAGTGGTGCTGGTTGTTATGTATTGTTACAACTACTGCTGGTGGTTTGCATTTGAGAAAGTTCCTTGTCCTGCACCAACTCTACTGCTGCACCAATTTCAAACTGTGCTGCCTCTACTTCATGTACAAACTGTTGTCTCTCTTATACGCTACAGATTTTCACCTGCTTCACCAACTACTACTTCTCCAACAACCTTCACCTTACTTCCTACAGCAACTTGCTACTAGATCAACTACTATTTCTTCTCTTATGGTTTGCTGGGATGTCCTTTGCTGCTTCACTTACAGTGCTAATGAAACACAAGATTTGGTGCAGATTTTTGGGTACTTCTTCAACTATTTTGTATGCCACTAAAACTTCACAAGGTGTCAGGTGCTCTACAACTATTTTGTTGCTTTCAGCTGCACCTCTACAACTATTGTTGCTGTTCCTTCTCCTGCTCATATGAGAGTGAATGTGTATGTATTTGTGCAATCTCTAGCATCTTTCAGAGTACTTGAGATTGAGGGGAGGTATTAGCATAGAGTGAATGTGTTTGTATTTGTGAGTGTGTGGAAGGTGTGTGCGTTGTGAGTGTGCTGTGCACACGTGTGAGAGAGATGTGAGAATCGAGTTCTTTATAAACTGCATATAATTTGGTGTGCAGCCAGTGCTTATGTTTGCATATAGTTGAAGTGTGCAACCAGTGGTTGATTTCTTTTCCCTTTATGTTGGTAAATAATATAAGGTGAAACTGCATCTTTCTCCTTCATTGTGGTTTTCCTTTATGTTTCTTTATGGTGTGTGTGAATAAAACAAGAAGACTGTGGTGCTTATCTTTATGGAGAATGGTTGTGTTCACTCAAGAAGTGTGACAGTGTGAGGTGATGACAGACATCTTGTTCAGTTGAAGAGAGCTAAGAAGTTGTGCTGGTTTATGCTTGGTTTTATGTATGTGGTTCATGAGTATTCCAGGGATTCTACATTTTATGTCAGTATATGGAGTTCTTGTTGATGTCTACGTCTTTATGGAGTTTCAACAATTGTCTACGTCTACTGCAATATTTTTCCTACTACGGTCAAGAAGAGTGCAATTGTCCTGGTGAGAGTGTTTTCTGGAAGCAATCTCTGTCCTACCTACCTGCTGAACTGAAATTCTCTCCTGTTGCTGTACTACTTTCATCAACTTCTCAACTCCACCAACTGCTCAACTATTCTACCTCAACTGCTGTACTATTCCACCTCACCTGCTCAACTGTTACTGTTGTTGTGCTACTTCACCTGCTCACCTGCTCATCTGCTGCACCACAAAGAATTGTTGCTGCTTTGGTTTATCTTTCTGACTGTTGCATCTTGTGCATCACTGCTTCACTGTTACTTATTTCTGCACCAGTTTGCTTTGGAATACTGCAGCATCAATTTCTTCTCCAGCTACAACTGTTACTACATCACCGGGGCTGTCACTTTGTACTTATTGAATGTTGTTTACTCCTTCACATCAGGTGTCATTCAACATCATCCAACTGATGCATTTTGTGCTACTGTACTACTTTTTCTGCACCTACAGCAACAGCTTTTTTACTATGTAACACAACTGCTACAACTGCTCCTGGTTCTTCTCTCACTGCTCCTGCGTGTAAGTGGAGTGTTTGTGTGTCCAATCTCAAGGTCTCTCTCTGCCACCTTGAGATTGAGGGAGGGTAATAGGTGTGTAAGTGGAGTGTTTGTGTGGTGTAACGAGAGTGTGAGAATTATGTGTTTGTGAGAGATTTGTAAGTGTGCGACATGCACGTGAGAGAGGCGGTTGTTGCAGAACAGATGAGCTTTATAAGCTCAGCTCTTTCTCATCTGTAATCTATCTTTTATCAAATTCAAATATCAATCCTCTGCAATGTAGATATTAAACTCTACTAGTTGGGTGGTGATACCAGCGACCTAGGTTCGAATCCCGTCTGCATCGGGGTGGAAAGATTTTTCTTTATTTTCTTTGCTTATCTACCTGGGCTTGTAGATAGTGGACTGCGGTCCAACCTTTAACCGTTCATAAAAATAAAAAAAATAATAAAAAAAAAATCCAGTGTCGTGTACAACCCTAAGATGGGCCTGGGCTTAATGCGAGTGACCCTCTACCTTCAACCACCACAAGTTTCTCAAAGAAAACAATGCTTGTGGGAAAGTTGCAGTTGCATGTTTCTGCCTACCAGGACTAACCGACTAAACCAAAGTTTCACCGACCTGATGGTACATCAGAGAAACTTACGGGCCAAGCCTAGAAGAGTATATATGGAATATTTGGTATATTTGGAATGACTTGCGGGCGTGTTTTAATAGATGCTATTACTATATATATGAGAGAAACTTACGGGCCATGCAATAAGGCTGTATAAATAGGATAGGTTCTGCAAGACTTTGAATATTAGGGTTTTGGATAGAAGAAGGAAGGAGAACAATGGCGATGAGACTCGAGAAAGCAATTAAGAAGAATAACGATGATCTGGAGAAGTTATTGAAAGATGGGTGCAAAGTAAGGAAAGTAACAATGACGCAGCTTTTTGATGAATTTAATAACATGGTGAAACAGAAGATCGACGAGAGGTGGGAGGAATGGAGCTCTTCGAGCTATGAGTTGTGGAAGAAACAGAATGAAGAGGAACGGCGCAGAGACCTACATACACGATGGACATATTTGAGAGATATGCTGCATCGCGAGGGAATTGATACCAGCAATCATAGACTACTAATGTCTATGAAATTTATCGAACGCGATCGTCGTGTTAGCAGCAAACTAGACGAAGAAATTCTGGAACTCAGAATTGGTTCACCTGATAGAGGATTAGTTGGTATTAACAGATTAGTATTAGAATTTAAAGGATATTGATGAATCGAATTGAAGTGGTTGGGGTTCTTGGTTGGGATTGCAAGTTTCAAGTAGTGCTATTGTTCTTTGATCTCTAAAGCTTTCGTGACTTTAGGTCTCTCTTGTGTGTTATTGTTGTTGCGCGCTATTGTTGTTGCTAGAATTTTGTTGTGTTCTTGTTTTGATAGAGCTTTTATGCTCGCTTTTTGTTGTACTCGCTCGCACACGTTTTGTGTGACTTTTTAATGAATATTTTCTATTGATCGATCAAAAAAAAAAACAGATTAGTATTAGATCGTGGTCCATATTATCACGGTTTATTACCGAGACAATCTGTGAGTGGTTTGCTATGTTTTACAAGCAGAAGCAAAGACAAAGACGCATTTTTCATATACAACCCTGTCACTGAAGAAAGATCACCTTGGATTGAAACTAATAAGCCAGGAGGAAAGATTGTGTTTGGATTGAATCCACAAAGTAATGAACATAAAGTCGTGTGCATATCAGAGGATAAAAAATCTGGTGGTTCAGGTCAAGTTGTTGATGTCTTTACTGTTGGCACAAACACGTGGAGAAGAATTGAAGCAGTACCACCCATCTTTATAGGTTATGAAGCTCCTTTTTACGTTGGTGGTTGTTTATATTGGCGGTTTCGGGGACCTAACACTTGCGGAATGTATGTAGGTGAACCAGAACAAATAATGAGGTTTGATATTGCTACTGAAAAGTTCAGAGTTATTCCAATTCCTGATTACGTGGTTGATCCTGGGAGATATAAGTGGTCACAAACTGTTGAGCTGACAGAGGTTGATGGATGCATAGCCGTATTAAATTGGATAAATGAACTCGGTATTACTCTATCGACAATTCATGAAGATGCGGATGGAAACGTTAGGTGGAATAAAAAGATTATCGAGATACCTCCTCAGTGGAATGGGAAACCAGATCTTTCCATTGAGGCTCTTCCGGGAACAAATCTTATCTTCATATGTTATGAAAGCTCAGAATTCTGTTTTTACTATAATAGAAACACAAAGGAGTCCTTAAGGTTTCCAGTCTCGCCGGATTGTGGAACATTTGTCTGGCAAAGGATGATACAAGTATAGTCGAGAGGGTATGAACCGTCGTAGAGCTGACCATTGAGGTATTTCCATTGCCTATTTTCTATCTGGTTTTTTGCTTATTGTTTCTTGCCTAGTGTTTTTCTTGAATTTGATATAGTTGAGCGTTCGATTGTTTTTAAGTTAAAGATAATTATACCATTCCTTTGCTACATTACATTTTGTGAGATAATGTAGCTAGCTGCTGCAACAAAGTTTAGGAACTAATGCCGTACTCGTGGCACATTTGCTACATTACATTTTGTGAGATAATGTAGCTAGCTGCTGCAACAAAGTTTAGGAACTAATGCCGTACTCGAGGCACAATACCTCTATGCCTGTACCATGCAAGTCTTAATCACTTATTTTTTGAAATAACAAAAAATACACAACCAGCAAGGAATTTAGGAGTTCAGCAGGCCTTATCAATCAATCAATCAAAGTGATATAAAACTAGGTAGGACTATTGTGTTAAAATCGAGAAGGAAAGAAAAAGAACAATATTACTTTCTTGTTTTTGTCATTTGTTGTTGCGCTATTTACATTGAGCAATACATTGGAGCACCAGGCAGATCTTTTATTAAAACGTTGACATAAGTTTTTAAGTTTTAAGGAAGGTTCTGGTTTGTGCTCCACTGTATGTTCAATTGTCTTTAACGCAACTATAAGTGACAAAAATTAGTAAAATATTAGTAAAATAATATTATTTTTAGTTTTTCTTCGGTTGGGTTTGTTTACGTCTCCAACTTGTATTTCTATTCATATATTTCTGGTGCAAGCACCGACCTAGATTTACAAAATCTGCAGTTTGCAATTTGTTCTTCGTAGATGCTTCACCTGTGTGGCAGTTTAGGATTTACAAATCAATAAATATAGTTGTTAGCACGATGTCTGTTACACAAGTTTATTATGAGTGAACCCAAATAAGTTTTTCAAAGTGATTGCAAGAATTTTGTAGCGTTTGTTAATGGTCACTCGGAAATTGCTTCTGTTCAGTCTTGGTGTGCGTTTACAAATGTCTAGAAGTGTGTTAGAGTCTTTGCTTTGTATCAGTGTGCGAGTTTATGTTTCAAGAACAGGAAACTTATTCATTTAGTGGATAGAATTGCTAAGTTTGCAAGAGTCAATCGTGTGGGTTTGTTTACTACTGAGTTCATGACAAGTATGGAGAAACACTCCTTTTTTGTTCAAGCAGACAATGGGTCGTGCTTAATGTCAGTGTCTGTAAACTCCTTTTCCAGTTAATATAATTTCTGTTTCATCAAAAAAAAATTAATAAAAATGAGTGAATTCAAGACCCTAACTCAGGACAGGTTGAAGGCTCATTTTCATGTGAGCAGAAATCAATCTGCCCAAAATCTAATGTAAATTTCATCCCTAGCCAACAAAAAATAAAAATACTTGTCTTAGAATGAAAGACACTGGCTGGCACACTGCTGCACTTCGAGTCTTTGACCAACATCTACTGATATCACATACCCACCGATGGGCCTGGGCCTAATACCAGTGCATCCAAAATACTATGGTCTAAGCAAGCCACTTTGCCAAATTTTACGTCTCCAGACTCTCTACTCTACGGCTGCACATGTTCTGTTTTCATGATCACGATCATATATGGTTGATGCGTGTTATGTTCATCGTTCGTCCTCCCATTCAACCATTTAATTTCAAAGAATGATATAGGTTCATGCATATCCATCCACCGAATGACATTAACGTACTAATTTTGACAATTTTTTAATGTAACAGTGGATGAACAAACTTTTTTTTTTCCTCGGCAAATGTAATAATTTTCATTGAAAAAGCTCACACGATGTAAGCAACATACAAACCCAACGAGAAGGAAGTAGCACAAATGCACAACCCACTCAAAAATAAAAACATAACGCAGACAATGGAAGTTAGTCTACACCAAAACAGCTTAAAAGCTTCCCATAGTAAGCCTATCCCACAATTAGCTCAGCCAAAAGGCCATCCTTACTTAGCATTTACACAGGCCCAAATACCGCCACTCAATTTTTTTAAGCCCAGATAACCATACTAAACCCAGTCCACCAAAACCCTAAAAGATTATCACTGTATCTCCATCTCACGACCTCCATTAAAGTGGATGAACAAACTTCATACATGTTTTCTTATGCCCTTGCATAGTTCATAACACAAATCTAAATGTAAAAACAAAACAATGCTACAAGATCACAAAGGTTATAATACATACACATTTTACACGAAAACTAACAATGTAAACAAAATAAATTACGTGGTACATTTTAGGTCATACGACTCCAGCATAGGTCATAGTCTCGTAACAAAACAGATTTGAGGTCACAGTGTTATGACGCAGTTTTTTTTGTACAAAATTTAGATACAGTGGAGAGATTGGGTTTGATGCAAATTTCGGGTCACACCTCAAAAGGGCAAGGTAACAAATTTTGAGTCTCAGAGAACATATTTAGTCATTGATAAAATTTTAGGTCCTAAAAATTTCGAGTCACGATGTATTTTGGATAAACCATACAAATTTCGATCAAGGGCACAAAGATTGATTTTGGGTAAGCCGTATACGAACCCACAAGACGTATTGTTTGGCCAAGAAGGTAAGTTTGAGGTACATGCATATATAGTACAAACCACAGTGGTATTGGTCCCAATTGAATTGAGATCTCGGGTCACGAGGTAAAAGATTTTATGGTAGAATTACAATGACGAATTTGGGTCATGGTTATCCTTTCTCTTGCTTAATCTTGGAGCTCATAGGCTTAATCTTGTTATACTTTTCTATATATAAATTGTTTGCTTTACTTTCCGACTCATACCCATTCACGGTTGCTGATCGTCGGCCAGAAGGAAAACAGTGAGTTGCCTGTCTCTTTTCATATTTGTTCGATTGTGTTTACTGTTTGGCTTTGGGTGAGTTCTGTCGTCAATCTTAAACTAGGGTTTTGGTCATGCAGACTACAATGTTAAAAAAACTGTCAAAAAAACAAAAACTGTCACCCGAGGGAAGTTCGTTTGTCGTAGAGAATGATCCGATAAAGTTTGAGCACAATGGGAAGGAGATTATCGGGGAAGTTCAGCATGTGGTTCATCATATGGAACTGGGATTAATGGAAGTTACTCTACTATGCGAACTTGGTTTAGAGAAATTTAAAATCGATAGGCAAAAAATCCTCAACCAAACCATACTCGATGAGAAGCAGAAAGAGAAAAGGTGGTGGAACATTTATACCTCAGTGCCATTGGAGTGCAAGGACGATGATTTGATGAAGATGAAGGGTGAGATAAAAGATATTCTAAAGGCTCGTGATGAATTGAAGTATAGCTTGGTTTCGGTGGCAGTTTACCCTAAGAAAGAGGTACGAATTTAAAGTTTTTTTTTTTTTTGATCGGTAAAGAATTTGGTGCCAACGAATTTCGAACTCAGGTCACTGGTATCACCCACCAACTTTACCACTGTACTGGAATTTAAAGTTATTGGGGTTGATGTGAATTGTTTTGTTATATGCGGTCTGAACATAAATATGTTTTTGATACAGATAATAGTGGCCAGTCATGTTGCATGCTCCAAACTGAAGACTCCTCGCTTCGAGCATTACATGGAAGTAAGGAAGAACGTGCTCTCGGTGATTGATGAAATCCGAAGAAAATATGGAGGAATTAAGGAGGAAGGTAGTTCTCATGGAGATTGATGCAATGCAGATGGAGTATTGTTCCTCAACCAAATGAGCATAGCAAGACAATCCTCAGGCCCCAATCCACTGTGTGCCTGGTATTTTTGTATAATGAGTTACTTCATGGAAGATGAACAATAAGACTACTGCTACAAGCACACATGGAACAGGAGAAATGAGCGACATTGTTCATCGTCGCACAACGAAAGGAATTTCTTCTGTTTTCACCTTGAAACTTCAACCCTAACAAGAAGTATTTTTGGCATTTTCAGTTTTCGCTCTTTATTCATAAACAAAATTACACCTGATCAGCAGTACATTTCAACGAATTAGTGGAACCTGCAACCTGTAATTTTGTTGCCCAGCTTTTCAGACCTTAATTCAGGACCGGTTAGCAGAAATCAATCTGGCACATGCTGCATTTCGAGTGTTTGACCCTTTGACCATGACGCTCTTGGCAACGTCTACTGATAGTCTGATAACATACCAGTGCATCCAATTACTACGGGCTAAGCCAGCCGCTGTGCTGAATGTACGTCTCCAGACTCTACTCTACCGCTGCACATGTTCTGTTCTCAAAAGGGACGATCGACTGCAACAAGTTTTTCATGATCAAGATCATATATTGTTGATGCGTGTTATGCTCATCGCCGTGCTTTGAAGGGTTCTGGAAAGACGCTTAGCTCACTAATTTGTAGCCACATATCGCTGGTAGTGCTCGTGAAATATCATTTGAAGACACAACTAGAGATTAGAAACTTCTCATTGTTGTTTCGGGGCACCGGCACAGTATCAAAGTCCTAGTTGCGTGTCCCCAGTCCTGGTCTTTTGTCAAGTAGTTCCCGGGATCCGATAGCACAAGTTGGCATTTCTATGCTTCTCCAAGATTCTTAATGTACACGGGACAGGAGATTGAAAGACGATTCTAAAGAAATTGCTCTACCATGAAATTCAGATACTCGCTTATGCTCGATCTTAGTATAATCAAGAAACCCCAAACTCGCTACACAAATTTTTGCAAGACACTACAAATTACCAGCAACAAGCTCAAAATTACCAGCAACAAAGAAAGAAAACCATAGACAAAAATGGCACATTCGAGTCCCAAATACCTATGGGACGCATATTTACTGCTTCTGACAAAAGACCCTCTGAATGATATGACCAACATATTCCATAGACACTGCATCGAAAATGACTATAGCGAATACCAACACAGCCAGAAAGGAAGCTACGCACGGAGAGAGGAAGAACTAAGTTGATTCTGTAAGGCATCACCTCACCTCGCCCGCTTCGTCTAATTCAAATGGAAGCAGACACAAATAATATTGAAGCAAGAGGACATCATGTTTTTATAGAAAATTTTTTAGTTAATCAGCATCGAAGAACAGTCTAGAGTAGCATTAAATAGACTACCCAATAGGGATTCAATCATTCTTTTTCACAGAATAAGACATTGCCAAGAACAAAAATATAATCAGAACAGAAAGACCAAGCACAAAACCACTCCATCTTTAGGATTTCTTGCTTCTTGACTATTTTCTTTGCAGGTTCTAGTTAACAGCTCACAATTTCACCAAGTCTTAAAAAACATCATCTGGATACTTGCAGAAGCTTTAGCTACTGCTCTTAGCCTATCCTTAAATTTGCTCAACTTGTTTTATTCTATCAGGCGAGCCAACACTAGAACGAAAGAATAGAGCAAATAACTCCAAAGATTTTGCATTTTTCAACAAAAAGGTCAGAAGTTTGAGCTCAGCATCACCTCCTTCCACTTCGTCTATCCGGACATATTTGAGGTGAGACAACAATCCCGGCAATGACAATCCTGCTTCCCAATCATCTCCAATATCCCCTAAACTTGACTATTGCCAAATAAATCACAACAGATGGGTCAGTTGGTGATAATAAGATATCACAGGCCAAATTAAAAAAGAAATATGTTGGTTAAATGTTACCTCCTTCAATACAAAAAACAATTTTGTTATATTAGGAGAAATCTTGAGTAAGTAGGCTATAGCCCGCAAGCAACCTCTAGTTGGCCACATTTCCAGCACCAAGAGTTGCAGATTACATAAACGAGGTGGCTGGCAGTCTAATAAGTCTGGAGCTTGTGAGAGAACCTTAAGAAACAAAAGAAAATTCTTTCAATAATGCAACCGCTAAAATCTCTCTAGAAATAGTAAGCCACGAATGGTTAATGGAGCACGATAATTAATATTACTGAAGTTATATAAACAACCTCATCTACTAGTTCAGCATAAAAAAAAATCACTGTCAGTCCCTCCTTATCCTAGACTTAAGAAAGAAACACAATAATGACAATCATCTTGATACCCAACTAGCATTCATCATCAAAGCTGGGAATCCGTTTTAAGTAATGAAAGTCGGGTCGTTTAAGTAGCCACACCCTTGGCCTTCTGATAGATTTAACAAGGCAGCATAAAATACTTGAACCATTTCCACAAATATGCTAAGATGATTAGTTCATGGAAGAGAGGAAGCACCCATACCTCAAGAAAACCAGATGATAATCTCATTGTTTCCACCATACAAACCGCTCCTAAGAATTTCATCATACGTTTGGCATACACAGCTTTTTCTGCTGATGGCAGTTCTTCATACATTTGTGCACTCTCATTGTTTTGTTGCTTCTTGAGTCTCATGCTGCAAACACGTAACCTGGATAGTGGAGTACAGCTTTCTAGAGAATAATCTTGTGTCAAGAAAGATTCGCAAACGAAGACTTCCAGATTTGGAGCACATAACTTGATACTGCTAGCCATACTATCATTTTGCGGCAAAAAACTTCTATAACGATGATCATATACAAACTCCTTAAGGCTGAGAGAATCAACAATCAAATTCCTCTGATTATCAGTTTGTAGATTACAATCAACTATGTGTAACCTTTCAAGAACTGGACAACTTAAAAAGAGTTCTTTAGATAATTCTGCATTGGAGATTGTTAATCCACATAAGATCAACTCTGTAAGCTGAGGCAAATTCATTGATCTTGGTAAAATAACATCTGCATATCTGGCATTACCATACACCACCATTACCAACTTTCTCAGTGTTTCACAATTAAGAAGACGGTGAGGAATTTCGTATGCCGATTTATGACATTGACTGATCACTATACTTAATTCTTGAACATTATGCTTGACAGCATGAAGGCTCCATCTATTAATATGCAGTGTCACCGTAATATCAGATGAGGAGTTCTCCCACCGCACACTAAACTTCTGAATATCAACGTCTTGGTGGCGAAAAATGAAAACCATGTCTACAAACATTACGAAACTATGTTTTTTGCGTTTTGAAAATAAAATCCTGTTAAAGTTCAAAAAAGGTAGAGATTTCCAAACATGCATCCACCTTTTCGATAAAACACTAGTTTGAACAGCATACTTAGTATCTATAAATGAGAAGATCTGCCATAACAATATATGGTGGATTCCTTGTTCCTTCCATTGTTAACCTAAAGTGAAGTGATAAACCCCCAAAATTTGTACCCAGAAGTAAAAGAAGTAAAAGGTAGTCGTACCTGTTGTGAAATTCTTGAACCCTAACCTCCAATTTGAAGACTTCAAGTGAAAAACCCCCAAAAACTCCAATCTTTGCTTTGTGATCAGTGATCACTACAGTCTACATATACCACCCAAGATGAGATCAACCAAATCAATAAACTAGAAACCCCACTGAATGCTGGATTGGGCAACTCACTCTCACAATCTTGAAAACATTTTTAGACACTGGGAAATAATTTTAGGTCAGAATTGGGATTTCGGTTCAAAGAAACGATTTTGAACCAGAATGATGAAAGTGGGTCACGGTCATACCATTTCTTTAGCTTAATTGAGAGCTCCTAGGCTTTATCGAGCCTCCGACGCACCCTTTGGTTGGTGGACTTTTAAGGCCGGTGGGAATAGTACCATAAAATATTCAGGTTAGTAAAACTTTGTGCTCAGATATACATAAAACACCAAAAATATTGTAGAGTCTAGTCAAGTCAACGTTGGGCAGCACCTATAATTTCTTCTTTAGCTGAATCAGACCTGATTCTGATTCTTTTAATTTCCCAATGCTTAGCCCATTCAAGCGCATAAGAAGAAAAGTCCCGGTCTTAACACATTTAGGTGTTGGGGAAAGGCAAAAACCATGCTCATGTTAGCACATTTAGGTGCTGAGGAAAGGCAAAAACCATGCTCATGTTATCCTACAACTTTTTCAGTCCGGACCGTAAGGACCTCTTAACATCATTAGGCATGTTTCTATTGGACACAAAAAACGGAAATTTAGAGTGCTTTGGCTCACTATGGACCCGGCAAAGAGCTAAAACGACGTGAAACACATGGTTTCCATCGAGGTCGACAGAAATTCTGTCGACGACGGTTTTTCTGTCTGCAAGATGTACGGCTGTGATTTCATGCATCCTATATATACCCTCATTTGGTAGTTTTCAAAACTCACACCCTTACAACATTTGTAGTAGTATTCTCAGATCTACACAATTACGCACTCCGCTATCTATCTGTTTGCTAATTTTCATATGGCTCGTAGTAAAGCAAAAAACAGGGGTAAACAACAGGCTACTCAATCATCTCAATATGAACCTGAAGTCTACGACGAGGATAGTCAAGAAATGGGTAATGCTGGGACTGGTAGAGGAAGCCGCGGGCAATCGTTTACCGCTAGTGAAGATATGATAATTTGTTCCAACTATGTACGATTCACTGAGAATCTCATTGTCGGCGCTCATCAGGACAAGGCGACCCTTTGGGGGAGCATATTTGATCAGTTCGAACAAGAGACGATGAATGTGACCTGCCGTACGGAAGTTTCGTTATGCAATCCTTGTGGTCTTTGACAATCTTCTCGTGCTTCTTCAATTTGCCCTCCAGGTGCTTGACTTGATCTGAAAATGAGAAAGGTAAAATAGCGTTAGGACTAAGGCACAGGAAAGATGTTGCAGCGATATGCCCTAAAAATCTACCTTCAAGCCCTCGCACATGCTGGCGAGCGCCTTCCTGAGCACTACTGATGGCGGTAAGTTTGGATTAAAAACTTTGATTAGGGCTAGGGACTAGCATCCTATTTATCACGGTCTGTTGGGAGGTCAATTGCTGGTAGTATTCCCTAGCACGGTCTCCGTATATCTTGGCAAAATCCTTGTGCTGCTGGATCTCAAGAAGGGTTGTTTCTTTTTCAGTGTTAGCGCGAATTAACTGGCGATGAAGCTCGTCAGCTCTAGACTTCTCAGCTCTCCACAAGCCGTTCACTCGAGTGTGATCAACTATAGCGTCTTCTTTCGCCTTCAAAGCAAGTTTCTCTCGGCGGATAGCATCCTCTCGCTCTCGCTCTCCCTCAACCCAACCTAGCTCTGAGCGAGCAGCTTTGGCCACACGGTCAAGATTTTCGTTAATCGCTAACGAATCTCAACTCTCGGCGATACCACTAACATCTCGATCAAAATCGAACAACAGCCAACATTGCCGGGCGTTAGCATCGACGAGTTTGTCGATCTCGATTTCAGCTTGCCGTAGCCGTGATTCGGGGAGCTGTTGACGACCTTAGAAGGGATGACGTCTAAGGGTTTCGGCGAAAGTAAAATAAATACATTATATAAACTGTAGAACAAGAAATTTACCTTGGAGCTTTTGTTGCACCTCGGCGGATGCACGCTCCCTCCTTGTGGTAGTAGCTTTCTCAGCTTCCAAGTCACGAGAAAGTTGTAGGTTCTCCCTCTCCAGCTTGTGGATTCTATCACCTTGGGCCTCAAAGGTATCAATCAGACTAAGCACCTGATTATAACCCTGAGGCAAAGAGGTAAGCAAAGTTCGTTAGTAAATAAAAATAACAGGTGTGTGGAAAGAATTGAAACAAAATATCAGTAGATTACCGCTGTAGCAAGATTAAAGTGATGGTGGGGAGTCAAGTTGTGAGCCACTGTAGACAACTCGGGAGTTCTTACAAGGCCAGTTGACGAGTATGTCAACATGGTCTCATAGTACAACGAATTCTCTTTTCCCTCCAACATGAGTAACCGAGAAAATGACTCAGCAGGTTCATTCACAGCTACGCCGATGATGGATCTTCTAGGCCTAATGACAGGTCTATTACCGCGTGGCATCTTGTCCAAATTCAATACTGCTAGGTCAGAAGAAACAGCATCCATGCTCTCATCAGGATGATCTTCGCCTTTACCCGCACCTTCGATCTCCATGGGTGTGAAAACAACATCTTGATGGCCAGAGGAATTACCAATAGGTGCAGCTTCCATTTCCTCATCAATATTCGCTAGAGGTTCTCGCTCAGAGATCTCGGTATGACCCTTGGCGGAAGTCTTCTTCTTCAACTTGATGGCGAGATTCCCAGACTTAACTGGATGTTTCGCCGAGGTAGAGGCATTCTCGCCAGCACTCGATGTTGGCTCAGAGAAGGGCTTGGTAGACTGGGAGAGGACATGAACAGTTAAACTCACGTTGGGGTCTTGTGAAGATTGTTTCTCCGAAGCACTTTTCAGCCTCTTGCGAAGTTCCTCTTGCTCATGTTCAGATTCAACACCCTGCAAAACAAACATCAGTATCACCATGTCGATCAGGCAACAAGCAGAGGCAAATATATACATATATTCTAAAGTCAGGTGGATGCATGTTACCTGATCCTCAGCTGCCTCTTCTGTTTGTTTCCTCTTCCTGCCTTTGGAAATTTTTTTGGAAGTAACATCAGGAATTCGTATCTTCTGGAATTCATAGCCTCTAAAGTGAGAATGCTCTTCGGCGAAGTCGGTTCTAATATTCGTTTTTGCTTCGTCAAGCCATCCCATTATCCATGGGCCTTCAACCCAACAAGGCAAGTTGGACCAGCCACCCTCAGTACTCTTTTCGCGCAGTGGTAGTCCCCTTCTCCTCTTTCTTGTCGGCGGCGCCAAGCATGATGTCCTTAGGATCCATACCACGTTTGAGGACGAAGCGGTATGCCCACGACTCCCCCTTAATGTTGGAAGGAAAAACATCGTATTGCTTCACGAAATTTTCAACATTATAGGCCGAAGGCTCAAACAAACCAGGAACGAAACCTGGATAGTTGGATTTGTTGCTACAACAAAGCTTCCACTCCATCATGATACGAATAGTGTTGCCTTTAAGATGGAAAGGGCTTTTGTTAACTCGCATGAGAAGATCCAAAATGAAAGGATCGGCGGGATCGTAAAGCGGAAGTCGTAGCCCCGCTTTGAGTGTACCATAGGCGGTCACCAACCTCTCAAGGCTCTGGTCATCACGGCGAAGATTCTAAAGAGTAGTAGGTGTCGCCGGAGAAGTCAAGCCATCAAATTTGATAAGCTTCAAGGGATGAATGTTAACTTTATCATAATTATAGTATGCGTCCCAGTCATTCCAGCTAGGTCTGGTGGGTTTCTTAGCGGGTTTGGAAGCAGCACGAGCTTTCGGCGATTTCTTTTGGCGAGAAGATTGTGGAGCAATGGAAGCCATCAGATAGGGGCGGTTACAGGTGAGATACCGGTAGTCGGAAAATATGAACTCACCGGAGAAGATGAACAGTTAGAATTTGAAATCTCAGAAAAAAAAAGAGAATAAAGTATGGATCAAGCCCAGAAAAACACCAAGAGTGAGAGTGGTGATGAAAAAGAAAGGTATGAAGAGATTTGAAATGATTCAAGACTGAAAGTAGCACGGGCAGTAGGTTAAACGACAGTTTTTAGTTAGGGTTTAGCAGAGAAAGTGAAGGGCTGAAGGAGAAGATGGAACTGAGGAAAATGGGTTGAGTAAGAAGGGAAGGTAGCTATTTATAGGAGGACGAGAAAAACCGGTGCTTCAGGTTGCAGGTCAAAATCAAATTCAATGCATGCGTGACATGCGGTGGAAATGAAGAGTAGTGGAGAACGTGGGCGCAGTATTTTCGGCGCTAAAGAGATTTCATCCCCAGTGATCGAAGATCTTGGAGATGAAAGAGGCAAAATGTGAGTGTAGAAAATACTATCGCCGAATAAACTCATCCTAACGGCGAAGTTGTAGAGATATGAAACAAGTGAAATGCATGGAATCACTTACGGAGTGTTGTCAATGATAGGAGAAGGAGAAAGAGCGAGAGCCAACAAGAGTCACTGTGTGAAGCGTAGCGAGTACCCTCAGGGCGAAGGAGATTCGTGGGGATAGGTAGGTGAGAAGTAGTTGAGAATTAGTTGAGAAGTGGTTGAGCATTTAAGGATAGTCAGAACGGATTTATTGTCAGAGTTGACTGGTTGACTCAGTGGGATCATCGTCAGCTATACTTATCCACAAGAGAGGAGCATCGCCGAACTCCTAGCGTCATCGCCCAGACCGCAGAAAGTCACGGGTGGCGAAAGAACACAAATAGTGTCAGAGAAGGTCACTATCCATGATAGTTGTAATCCATTATAACTTCTCCCTATATAAGGCGAGATAGACCCCTTAGAGAAGGGGTTGGTGTAAATTTGGTCTGGCTTAGTGAGAGGAAAAGTGAGTTGTCTTCTTGCTCTCTCTAATACAGTACTGAGCGTGTGTTAATCTAGAATTAGTGTGTAAGAGTGAATTTAGTGAAGGTAAGATGTGTAACTAATCTTCATATAGTAGAATCTCTTGGATGTAAGCCTCAAGCATGAGGAAGAACCAAGTATTTCGCTGTCAAGTATCTCTAACTTTAATCTCCTACTGTTTTGATATGATGTATGCTTGTGTATGAAGTTGTATGAGAAATAATGGGTGTACAGTCAAAGATCTTGCTATGGGATTTTTGACTGTTACACCATCCTCGCCCTTTTCGTCCACATTTTCCTTCCAATTGGGGTCACCAGGTGCAGGAGGCAGTGGAGGAAGTGGAGGAAGTGGGGGAGGGATCACTACTGATAAGGCGTCCGCAAATGACCTTAAGTTTCAGATGTTGTGTGGCAGGAACCAAGCGAAGAAGCTACGACAAGCTATAGTTGATGCCGCTGTTGAGGGGAAAGGCTTCAACAAGGATGCTTATACTGCCCACCTAAAGGAAACTTCCAAGCTACGATCGGCTGAACGCAAGGTCCTGAATGGTGAGCTTAAAAAAGTCGCCTCTCTCAAGAGAAGTATGTGAGTAATCATGGCAAGCACAAGATCATGAATACCAATACCACTAACATTAACGATGAACAACTGTATATTTGGAAGATGGATTTTGACCGCATCAAACGCCAGATGGAGGCAGAACGGTTGGCCGCACTACAGTCAAGTGTACAAGAACCACCAACCATCAGTCAATGTTGATGTGTCTAACCTAGAAGCGGAGGAGGAAAGTCCTTGGGCAGACGAGTAGCATGTTCATCATCATCGTTCACAGGGAGTGGGGGGTAGTATCATCATCATCATCATCATCAAGGGTAGCAGTGTGTGTGTAGTATCATCATCATCATCAAGGGCAACAGTGTGTGTGTAGTATCATCATCATCATCATCAAGGGCAACAGTGTGTAGTATCATCATCATCATCATCATCATCAAGGGTAGCGGTGTCTGTAGTAGTATCATCATCAATGGCAGTGTGCAGTATCATCATCATCAAAGGCGGCAGTGTAGTGTCATCATCAAGGAAGGCAGTTTGCCAATTTTCATCACCAATAGCAATTGCATTATCATCAACGGATGCTTTTTTTATCTTTTGCAAAAGGGCATGTCACACCCTTTTTTACTAATTATATCAGATCGTTTTTTTCTTTCTTTTGCAAAAGGGCTTGGCAAACCCTTTTTACTAATTATATCGGAACGACTTTAACTTTTGTAAAGGGCATGGCACACCCTTTATTGTAATTTCGATCTTTAATTTTAATGAAAAACTCTAGTTATATAAAATTCTAATCTTCATTAATAATACTTACGAAAAAAAAAAACGCAGCTTACAAAAAAAAAAAAAAAAAAAACTTACATCAAAAAAATAAAATAACCATCATCCTAATCCTCTACTCATTCACCATTGCAACAAAAACAAAATCATCATACTCTTCATCCTCTTCATCATCCTCTTCATCTTCATCTCCACCATCAACGACAACAACGTTTTCCCAACGAGGAGCACGAACTTCATCTTCATCTCCACCATGTCCAACAGCTCTTCGTCCTTCTTCTGCCCAAAGATGAGCACAAAGATCATTCCTTAACCTCTCGTACAAATTTGAGTTTCTAATGTAATTCGTCATCCGCGCATAGTCCCTTGCAGGCATACCCCGTTGTGGTACAACATCCTCCCTCAAATCCTCGTCTGGATAGTTGGTCCAGGATACATCACGACGAGTTTCGAAGATTACCATGTTATGCAGAATTATGCAAGTGAGCATAGTCTTATGCATTTCACGGGGACTCATACCACGGAAAGGACCACAAATGATTGCCAATTTCTTCTTCAGAATTCCAAAAGCACGCTCAACATCCTTCCTGAAGGCCATCTGCATTTTGTTGAAATGCCTCATTGCCTTACCCGCATTCCCTGGAGGAACTCCCCTGAACGCTTGAACCAGAGTTGACCACTTAGGATAGATTCCATCCGCAAGATAATACCCATGAGTGTACTGGTGTCCGTTGATATTGAAATTCACAGGGGGGGCTCGGCCCTTCTTAAGTTCTTCGAAAAGAGGCGATTTGTGCAAAACATTGATGTCATTTTGCGAACCAGGAAGACTAAAAGGAGCATGCCATATCCAACAATCTTCAGTAGCCGCAACTTCTAAAATGACAGTTGGCTTAGCGTAATAACCCTTATATTGACCAGCCCACCTAGTTGGACACCCCTGCCACACCCAGTGCATGTAGTCGACACTACCAAGTATTCCAGGGAAACCCCTTGCCGTATTCACTTTCAATATATCTCGAATATCTTTTTGGTTAGGCTTGCGCAAATAGGTTGGACCGAAATGATCAATCATAATTTCGCAAAACAATGACATATACTGGAACGAAGTTGTTTTGCCCATTCGGATGTACTCATCAAGGGAATCTGCCAGACAACCGTAACCAAGAATTCTCAAGGCCGCCGTAACCTTCTGCTCTGGACTGTGACCTCTAATATTACGACAATCAAACTGATAATCAAATCGAGGTTCAACTCTTACTAGCTCCGCAATAATAAATTTCGTCAAGCGCCGGGGCATGCGGAAGCGCGCTGAAATCTTGGTCGAAATACACACAATCTTCATTAAAATAATCATGCATCAGTTTCTCGTGGTAGAATTCCCTTTCACGGTAAGTGTATCGCCTAAACTGTACTGCTTTTGGCTCAGGTTTCATTGGTATTGCGCCGGTATAGACCTGCAACATAGTGTTGAACTGCGCCCTTTCTTCATCAGAGTCAGAATCAATTTCCTGCAGCATTTGAACAATTCTTTTTGATAAGAATCAAAATCGATCATTCTTCTTTGCACCTCTTCATCAGATGAATCAGAAGAATCATGTTCATACTCCATTGATTAACAAGGAAAAAAAAAGAAATAGAAGATTTTTTTTTTTTTTTTGCAGCAGAGTACAATTGTCTTGGATGTGAGAAATGTGAAGAATGTGAAGGAGAAGACGTTTGAGGGTGCATTAAATAGGCACAACGAATTGAGCCGTTGGATGGGAAAGAGATCTCAAGGGTGGTAAAAACATCGTCGATGGAAATTCCATCGACGATGTTTTTACCATCGATTACCATTGTCCCATTTTGCGTTTACTAGTCCACCTAGGATTGTAAAGGGGAGGATTTGGGTGGCCCCATAGGAACCGGCCTTATAGTGTGGACATGATTAAACCTTAAACACTAATGAAAATTTAAAGACAACTGGATAAGGTTCTCAGTAGGGGAGGTAATATTGTGCATGACTCTTAAGGCCCCTTCCTATAGGAGCCTTGTTTTCCCCACTATGGAAGGGGCAAACACTAAAAACGAGCAGGCAAATCGCTGGATCTGCATGTTTATCGGTTTACATGAAGTCACCAGCGGTCGCTGGTGTCTCCTTTGGTCGAGATTGACTCTCTCTACAGGGAGTCTGAACTTCGACATCAAGATAGAGAATCTCGACCATGAGATTCTTAATATCGATCGACGGTAACTCTTGCATTTATCCAACGGTCAGATTTTTGAGATGCCTATAAATACAATTTTTCTCCACCATTTCAATCACAACAATCACAAATCATTCTCTCATCTTCTCAACAAATTTCCATCTTTTTAGTTCAATCTCTTTGAAATCTAGATCTATTGTAGTAATTTATTTTTAATTATGGGTTCACCACAATATGAACCGAAATACAATGTGTAGATCTTTTGTGTATCAATCTCTTCAACCTAATGCCGAACAAAATTTATGGGAAACATATTTAACAACTATATTGCGGAATATCAAGATTACAGAGGTTGGGATCAAACAAGCTGAAGAAGAGATTTTTAACAATTAATTCACAGGTGGTGGAGTTTGTTGCTCTAGTCCACCAAATGAATCAAAAGAAGATGGTTGGTGAAACTAATGACGAAGTTTTAAGCAGGTCGCCCAATGAATGGAAAATATTGAAAAAAGGGAAACCTTTTTACTTTTTAGATTATTTTCATGTATTGCTTACATTGAGAAACATCTACAACCCCTGGTTTTTTTTTAAAAAAAAAAACTAATGGTTCAACTTATGTTCAATATTTCATTTTATTTTTCATTTAAATTATACATCCAGGTAACGACCGAAATTTGACCTACGTAACTTTACTCGTATCAAACACTAAATTATGGCTAGCTATGATTCAACTGAAGATCTAGCGATCCTTACATCTTGGTATAATCAGATAGTCATCTCCGATGTTCAACGACAGACAGTTCCAGTTTCAGATTTATGGGAGCGAGTGTGGAACAACTACATGGAAAATTATGGTAATCATCGGCATAGATCTTCCCAAAAAATACGTGATAGGTTTGCTGTGATTACCAAAATAGTAACAATTATGTACAGATACAAGTGGCTATTTATAAAGGCCTTGCAACTCCTCTGGATGTCAATATAATTGAGGAACTCGGAAGGCGATTATATCTTCAAAGATACAGGAAACCATTTACACTTGATGAGAGATACCAATTTCTAAAGGATAGATTTCACCAATTCATCCCAGAAAATACTCCTCACGATCCACCAGAATAATTTATATTTAAACTACCAACCCAGGTAACGATGAAAATTTGACCCACATAATTTTTTCACAATGTCAAATCCTCTAAGAAGACGATATGCTACACCTTCTTCTTATACACCATCATCTCCTCCACCATCTTCTCCTCGGCATTTCTGAAATATTGGAGCATAACTGGGAAGTTAGTCCATAACTACTACTACACTGAACCTTCATTTAAATCTCCTCCTTTATTCACTCCTCCTCCATTTAAGAGATTGTATCATACTCCTCTAAGACACTATGGTAACCCAGTAGTTAACGATGCAAATCTTCCACAACTTCCTCTTCTTCCTCATCTAAGTCTAAAAAAGAACCTTCACCCAAAAAACCCCGCAAATCCTCAAGATTCATTACCAGATGCACCTAAACCTCGTCCTAAGTTTACGTGGGATGAAAATTTATGTGTTTGTACAAACTATATGATTTTTTATCCGACCCCAGATGATACAAAACGAAATCTTTTTAAAGTAAATGAGCCACTGTTGTGGACTATCAAATTAGATAGGCGTACTTCCAAAGTTGTGCGTGATCAGAGTACGTTGTGGTCGCATTGGAGAAAAATACACCAAAGAGTTACCAACACCAGATTCAATGCATTTGGCATGAATTCAGACGGGACGGTTCACAAACCGTCCACGTGGACTTTCTTCTGGAATTTCACGCGGATTAAACATCTGACTCCTTTATCTCTCAGTTGGACTTGTACTTATCAGAATACCTTCTGTGGTCCATCTAACGAATCCCAATGAGTCAATACGATAAAGATTATCTCTGGTCCGTTGGATATCTATCTTGAAGTGTTTTTGAGCTAACAAAACACTTGGCAGATAAATATTTAAAGATTACCAATTGAGATAAATCTAGGGTTTCTTTGTGTGCAAGCCAAGTAACGGGTTCGTTTACACGGGCACTTGATAACTTGTAGGTTAAGAAACTAGTTGCTTTATTCTTAAGCAGCCTATCTTATTAAATGCTATAAATAGAGGGTTAAAGAACGAAAACCGCAAGCATCAAGCATACGTGAAGTTTCTCTATCGAATTGATCGTAAAATCTTTACACTTAGGTGTAAGCTTGTTGTTGTATAGTCATCCTCTATTAGGTAGCAGTTTCTCTGTGGGATTTACCTAACGACTATAAAAGACTTCTCTTGAGAGTTGGAAAGCACAGGTAGGCGATAACGTACCTCTGTAGTTGTTATCAGATTAACCTATAACCTTGGTAACCTGATCACGTTCTTGTCTATTCTATAGTCATTTTCTTCTGCAATAAGGCTATTCAAGAACTGATACGTTACATACAAGGTTGAAAGGAAGCAACTCAAGGCTGCACTCGGTGTTGTAAGACCTAGTTAGCTCCAGTTGTATAAGTTTCTTAAGTGATTCTTTTTACAACTGAGGTATAGATAAGTTGGGCATAGTTTACTCGGTTTACTTGTCAGCCCCCGCTTGTAAGTAGATTTCCGTATGACCTGGAGCAATCCGAAGGAAGTCACTTTACGTATGTTAAACTGAAGAGGACAGTTCGAAACATACAGTCGGAAATTAGGTTCCAAAGCCGGTATTGTTGACTTAAGCCTTTAACAGCGGTTAAAGCAACTCATAGGCCTGTAAAGGACGTGAGCTATGGGAATCAAGTGTGTGACGATATGTGGGGGATCTAGAGATGTAAGGAGTGCGACAGTAGCCAATTCGCTTGGAGGGCTGAAGTTGGTCTCTGCTACATCCCAGACCGAAGTCTTATAGTAGGCTAGTGTTTGTAGACAGTTTGTACGGTGTGGTGTTCAATCTGCACGAGGTCCCGAGGTTTTTCTACAGGTCGTAGTTTCCACGTTAAAAAATCTCTGGTGTCTTGTGTGCTTTACTTTTCGCATTATATTCTCAGATTATATAATTAAAGCAAACACAAGAAGTACGTTATTAATAACCGTCGAGTTGGTTCATAATCCATCTAGGGGATTTGACAAGTTCTATGTTGAGTTGGACCGATCACTTGTGATCCCACTCCGGTTATCAGATTTGGATATTGATTTTTGAGATTGTCCATATCTTACCATAAGACTCACGAGTCCAAACGAAAAGTTGGTAGTATTTCGGTACCCCTGCTTTTTCAACTCCTTCTTGCATCGTTAATTTGGTTAATCTCTAATCTCTTATGGTTTTTAAATTACTACTGTAGGTTCCATACTTGTTTCTTTCAGGAAGTTGGGAATTTCACATGTTTTAGACGTGAGTACAAACCCGTTGTCAGGAATAATACTTGCAGAGATTAGAAGTTTGTCAGAGTTTGAACATCTTAACATTTTTTAAAATCAAATTGGGGAAGAATTTCACCTGAATTAGGGAATCATCAGAAACTTATGGGTTTGAAAGCGTATAAGAATTGCTTAAATGGAAGAATTCCTCTGACTTCTTTTAAGCTTAAATCATTGTTAAACTTAAGATCGATTATCTTATATCACTGCATTCTCTTTGTTGCACTCGAATAACTTAACAGGTATCATTTCTTCTTCTCTGGCAAACTTGAAAAATTCAACGTATTTGTCTTTGAGCAAAAATGCATTGAGTGGGTAAATTCCGTCATATATTGGATCACTTTCTAAATTGAAAGAACGGTATCTCAACGACAATCTCTTGAGTGGTTCTTTACCATCGAGCATCTCTAACTGTTTACTTGTTCTCCGAATAAGCTTAGGTGTAAATAGATTAACTAGGTTAATTCCTTTCTGGTTGGGGAATATGCAGAGTCTCTCATTCTTTTCCACCGGTACTAACAAAATGTCCAGTGAAATTCCTGAACACATATTTAATTGCACAAATATTGTAACAAGTGTATTGGCAGGAAATGGTTTCATTGGGTCATTGGCCTGGAACATTGGGAAACTCTCTTAAATCGAGAATCTGCATATCCACACAAATATAGAGCTTGAATTTGGCAAAATCCCAAAATAACTTTCCACCCTTATACGTCTCAACCTTTCATTTAATCAGTTTGAAGGACATGTTCCAACAGATGAAATATTTAGAAATATAGGTGTATTTATCCTGGAAGTTAACCCGTTGCTTTGTGGAACCAAATTTCTCAGGTTATGTAGCAGTGAAACCACTCAAATTCTCGTAAACGGTTCTCCAGGAAGTTTATCTTGATTCTTATTGCTCTTGGATCTGTTCGTGTACTTCTTCTCATGGTTCTTATTGTTGTAACTGTCCTCCGGTATGATACTAAAAGAAACACAAAAGGTGATGTGGATTCAGAAAGACTATATTCTTTAACTCCTTCACCCCAAGAGATTTGAAAGAAAAGACATAGAATCGTCAACAAATTTCTTTGATGAAGGTAATGTGCTCGGCGTAATAGCTTGAGTATGTTTACAAGGGTAGATTGGAAAGTGAAACACTTGTGGCAGTAAAAAAGTTGAATTTATATCATTTCCCTGAGGAATCAAACAAGTGTTTTGATAGAGAATTGAAGACTTTGAGCTATTTGAGGCACTAAAAGCTGGTTAAGATAATAGGTTGTGCTTGGGAGAGTGGGAAACTGAAGGCTTTGGTTCTGCGGTACATGAAGAATGGGATCGGTTTACTAATCTGTTAACTGGAAGTATTCCTCCTACTTTATCCAATCCTAAATCATTGTTAAGCTTAACTCTATCAAAGAAATCAGCTTGAGCCAGATAGGTAGCGGTAAATCCACATAAATAGAAGACTTCATTCAGATGCATCACATAAAGAGATACATGCAGATGTTGGTTCTTAAATATCGAGCTCTTGTTTTAATTTTCATCAATAAAAAAACGTTCCTTAGGTTTGTAATAAATCTCCAAAAAAATAAATATTTATTAACCATTGTCAACTAACACTTGTTAATATCTTCTTGTACTAAGAAAAAAAAATAAAGATTTGTTTTGTACAATGAAAAAAAAAGTTGAAGATGCATCTCTTACTACAGAGAAATAAGTTGATGTTTTATTTGTTACTACTAAGAAAAATCTTGACTTTGTCTTAAAAGAAATTCAACCAGTTGTGCTTACCAATTCGAGCATACATGATTTCATTTTCAATGTTGTTGGTCCATTTTATTGTTTTAATAGGCCTTCAGTTTCAGAATTTTACGTTTTTAGTCACTCATCCCGTTTTCTTCATGTTAGCAAATACTTTTTTTTTTTACAATTCACAGCTGACAGCCGGGTTTAGGTTTTATTTCCAATTATCAGTAAGTTTGTTTTCTTGATTATCTTGTATGTGTTGTTATTCAATTCATATATAGTACCGAATAAATGATTTTAATTATTTTGTGTCTCAAATTAAGGATGATTTTAAATAAACTATCTTATCATTGCGTAGTTGATTACTTTTTTTGGGTTTCTGATATCATGATTATGTTACTTATTAATCATTTATTGTTTGTTTATTTTTATTTTTTTACGAATTCTTATATGTAAATGAAATATGTATTTATTTTTTTGGTCTGATTTAAGGTATCATGATAAGTATATGGTTAAATAAATATAAGAAAACACTAAATGGAATTACAATGCTTACTAGAGAGAAAAACAGACCGAAGGGACCAACAGCCTTTGTGATGGCATCATGCATAGTTTTGTTCGTAGAAATCTCTTTCAAAACATCCTTGGCTAGACCAACGTGATGATCTGCTTCATCATTTTTCTTAGAATCCTTTACTTTATTCTAGAGACTTTATTCAGCTGCACCACATAAAGAAATACATGGAGAAGTTACTGAAAGATGGGTGCAAAGTTAGGAAAGTAACAATGAGGCAGCTTTTTGATGAATTTAATAATGGGGAAACACAGAAGATAGGCAGAAAGTGGGAGGATTGGATGTCATTGAGCTATGAGTTGTGGAAGAAAAAGAATGAAGATGAACAACAGAGAGACCTACATATGCGATAGACATATTTGAGAGATATGTTGCATCGTGAAGGAATTGATACCAGTACTCATAGACTACTACTGTTAATGAGCTATGGTCGCAAACCAGAAGAAGAAATTCTGGAATTCAGTAATTGTTCACCTGTTAGAGGATTAATTAGTACTAACAGATTGGTATTTGATTGTGGTGCTTCTTTTTCATTATCGAGACAAACTGTGAGCGGTTTGTTGTGTTTAGAAAGGGAAGACGCATTCCTCATATATAACCCTGTCACATGAGAAAGATTACCTTGGATTGAAACTAATGAGCCAGGAGGAAAAATTGTGTTTGGATTTAATGAACATAAAATCATCTGCATATCAGATGATAAAAAATATGGTGGTTCGGTCAAGTTGTTGATATCTTTACTGTTGGGAAACATGCATGGAGAAGAATTAAAGCAGTTCCACACATCTATGTAGGTCATGAAGATCCTTTCTATGTGGGCGGTTGTTTATATTGGCGATTCTGGGGACCTAATACTTGGGGAATGTATGTTGGTGAACTAGAACAAATACTGTGATATGATATTGCTAATGAAAAGTTTAGAGTTATTCCAATTCCTAACTACGTGGTTAGTCCCGGGAGAAATAATTGGTCACAAATTGTTGAGCTGGCAGAGGTTGATGGAAGCATAGTCGTTTTGAATAAGATAAATGAACTCAGTATTACTCTATCGACAATGCATGAAGATACAAATGGCATTATTAGGTGGAAGAAAGAGATTATCGATATACCTCCTCAATGGAATGAGACACCAGAAATTTCGATTGATGCTCTTACGGGAACAAATCAAATCTTCATACGTTATGAATCCTCAGAGTTTTTTTTTATTAAAATAGAAACACCGAGGAGTCCTTAAGGTTCCCAGTCTCGCCAAGTTGTGGAAAATGTTTCTGGCGAAGGACAATACAACTGTAGTCGAGAGGGTACGAAAAGTCTTAGAGCTCACCATTGGGATATGTCCATTACCTTTTTTTTTTTGCCCAACGTTTTTTTAAAAAAAATTTGATAGTTGAGCTTTGGATTGTTTTAAATTAAAGATAACTAGTTTTCGAATCTTGCAATACTCATTGTTGTAATGAGCTTCCGAAACTTTCTGGTGACCTTATTCTTTTACATATAGCACCATAAGAAACTTTCCCCGAGCGTACCATTTAGGGTTTGTCCACCCCATATGAATTTCCCTAATCTCAAAAAATCAACAACCACAACCCGATCTCTCACGTTCTTCATACCTATCCATGGAAACATAAACATCATAATAAATTCATAGCCGTCAAAAACAACTTATAACCCTCACAATGCAATTTTCTCTCAAAACTAACATGTGTTCCACCTTAAATGTTAGGACTCTTCTGTCAGTTGGTGTTGGTTGTTCAATTAATGCTAAGCAGGAAATCGAGGATTTTATTGGATAAGATTTGTGTGTTATATTTTTTACATTTTTTAGTACTATTTAATCTTTTATTTGTAATTATAGATCTGTATGTGAAAAACAAGTTCAAACTTTTTATTTTGCATCTATACCTTGTATTTTTGTCTCAAAATGTTTTTTTTATATTATTATTTTAGCAATTGCTGAGTTACATGTAAATAGATGAACACAATTTGCCAGGTTTTTATTTTATTTTATAAAACCGTTGTTAAATATTATTCAGTTGCATTATCATTGCTGTAAAAAGGATGCATATACAAATCCAATAATTCAAATTGAAGCTGACACAAAACACATTGAAGCTATATAGGACATGATTCTTATATAGGATATGGTTCTTTTGTAGACAAACTTTTAGTTGATCAGCATTGCAGAACAACAGTAGCGGATCTAAGTGTGGGCTCGCCTTGGCACGTGACCTTATAGTATTTTGCCAAAATATCTTTAACTACTTTTATCTTCATAGATGTTCCTTAAAAAAATATCTTTTTTTTTATTTTAATAAATTTATTTTTACTTTCTTGTCATTCAAAACTTCAAACTAAGTTTTTGTCTATCTAACATAGGTAACAAACTAGAGTAATTGAAACACATACCTTGAACTAAGATTTTTTTCTGCTACAAAATAAATAAGAACTAAGACTTTGTACAGTTTACGTTGCAAGCACATGCATTTCAGTGATTAGTCATCACCATAAATACCAATTTATAAAATAGCTGTTATAACAAAATCTTAACGCAACTACGTAGTTAAGGTATGAAATAAGCGTTATTGTGTTCTTTCCTTTTCAATCTAAAATTCATAAGAAAAGTTCGAATATATATGCGAGCATACGACCTTGACTGTAACACACGTATTCCTGATACACCCTCACACCCGAGTCTACACCATAATGCGCCATGTTAACCCCCTAAGCTAGAGCCTCAATACAACCATTCAAGCTCATGCTTAGGCTACTATTTATCAAACCCACTAGACTGGCAAGTTTGCCCCAATACACAGAGCCATATCCACAACGGAATCTCATGATTATCAACACATTTCATAACAGGTCTAGGGATTCTACTTCATGGTTCATACATGATACATATAAATCAGGGTGTAATGATGGGTACCTCACATCAGTTGAGGTGAACTAATACCTGAGATTCTCATACATGGCTTTGAGATATACTTAGCTTCAAGGTATACGTCTACAAGGTCTAGTGACTTATTGGTTCAGTAAAATCTCATAATGTATTGACTCACTCCTTATGATCAAATATACTACACATAAATGCCTCTCATCAGTGTTGAGTCGTATCATATGGACTAACTCAGCATGTCACGGCTCACTACTCTACCATAAGGTGATGCTATAGTGAGGTACTACACGTACTTATGTATGGTTTGAGACCTCTAGTACACGCCAATGACAACAGCTCTGTGAGGGTTAGAGCATCATCAATGCATATGTAAAGGTAATATCAAGGTCCTTCTTCTGCTGTATGGCTGAAGTCATAGCATGGTCTTAACAAGATCATGGAGTACTATCAGGAGTATGGTTTCCTCGATGTATCTGGTAAGAGTGAATGAGGTAGTCATAGTGAGACTAATAGGCAACACATCATCAGTGATGGTTGAAGGTTTGAGAGGTGAGTACAATGACTTGATATTTGGCAGTACATCATACATCAACACATAGCCTCAGGCTTAGCACATTATACAGGTTAAATGTAGTATCGGCATCAGATAACTATCAGCAGCAAGGTTTTACACTTAACTGTTAAGCCTAGCTCTTGATGGTCAAGGTTATTATCAGACAAATGGTTCAATATCAACATGTATAAAGGCTTTAACATATATACACGGTTCTACTTAAAGATAACTGGCATGGATAACGTTCAATGAACACTAAGTAAACTGAATCTACCTCAATAAATTAAAAGAAAGCTAAACAAGGTTCAATACTCTACAGAAAAACAAAACAAATAACACCAGCAGTTCTCAACTGCTTCTACTCATCACCACAAAATCTGATGATACTTATTACAAATCAACTAAAAATAACTCGAAAGAACAACAAACTTCTAAGCAAAACAAGCTTGTATATCAGCTTCTAACTCCCTCCATTGTTAGCTCCACGAGTAGCCATGAAATCTGGAATTTTGGTCGTTAAACGACGTGAGTTGTGACAGTCAGTAGGCAAGAAGCAACAAAACGATTTTTATATGTATAATAGATGCAAGTTTTCAAAACAGAATCCAACATGAACAGAGCACATAACCTCATAACCATATTGACAACCCAATATCAAGCAAAGAACATAGCAATCAGCTCACACAACCGGAGCTCAGCTCAAACAAGAGCTACCCTGCGCAGGTTTAGGGAATCACATCCGTTCCCATGGATAACTCGTACCCAATCTTAGAGTGTTTAGAGATCACACTTGTCTCATGGACCTCAACCCAAAGTTGAACATCATGCTCAAGAACAATGTCAGTTAATCATCAAAAATGATAGAAATATGAAGTTTGTAAAACAATAACTTAATCAAAACAATTTTAGGTTTGGTGTTGCGCTTACCTCAAACAAGCAAGCAATCATAAGTAATCACAGTATGATGCACTAGAGACCTCTACCAGCTCTAGCTCCAAGTTCTGATCTCAAGGGTTCTAGCTCTCCTTTTTGCGGCTAACCATAAACTCAGTCTCAAGTTCTCTTTATATATTGTTAGTCTACGTCTGGTTTCATTAGCTACAGACTCTCTTAACTTCTACGTAAAGGAATAAAGTTTCTATGTACTCATTCTTTCACAACCAATGGTTAAGTGACATGTCAAACCTATGACAAGGTAATTGTTATCAAAACTTCTCTGCCACCTGGACCAAGACTCTACCATAACCACATATGTGCTTAAAAGAAAATCGGGAAAACATCTTAGCTAAAACTCGTCTAGCCTAAGTGTCATGGCTAGCCATACATGCTCATCTGTGGAACCGGTGATGCAGTGAGTGGACCACTGGACTGTTACATCAATGGTGATGCTACTAGGAACCTGTTAATTACCGAGTGAGAGAGTGGCAAGTGTGTATGACCCAAGTGTCTCCCGAAATTTGATATACTCTCGAGTGGTCTTTGACACTAAACTTATTAATTAATCATGGGCCATGGCTAAAGAGAAGGGTAATGGCCTTCTTACTTTCCTCGTTACATTGGGAGTTATTGGTTGTGCAGGAGGCATGTGGTGACATTACGAGCAAAATTGATTAAAGATCGGATTCTCTTCGTATCGGTACCCGCCATGGCAAACAAACCACAACAATGATGTCGTGTAGATATGGACACTTCATAATCTTGCAACTCATACTATATTCCTAATTGTATTTTTGTCACCAAAATCAGTTTTAACGATATCAGTTTACTCCAATGTCTGACTCCCAGGGGCGGAGCCAAAGGTTGGCTGTAGCCCCCCCCCTATAATTCTTAAAATTGTTTACTAGGTCACATTTTCACCCCTATAAAAAATTTTTTTTTAGCCCACCTAGTATTTCAGTTTAGCCCACCAGTCCCTTGAATTTAGCATTTTAGTCTACCAATTGTTTGAATATTAGAGTTTAGTTCACTAAATTCTTTATATTTACATATTTTAGCCCTCCAATATATAGAATATATACGCATCTACTTTACATTGTTTTGTACATACCTCTTTAATTTTCTATATTCATAGCAAGAAAAGTCTAAACAAGAAAGAAAATCATTGTCTATGACAATAAAACGCTCAAAAAAAATTGGCGGCCGTAGGCCGCCAAAACCGCCAACTTATTTTAGCCCCCTCATTTGAAATTCCTGGCTCCGCCACTGCTGACTCCATTGCAATTTTTTGACAAGGTATATGGATGAGGTAAAAAAAAAAATCCAAATATGCGTTGGGCCTCAAAGTTTTATCGAATCAACTAGCAATCTATGATACACAACTTTTCATAGAATTTCAATGTTCAGAGAAAAAAGAAATGAACGTAGCACACCAGCAGTGCACCACCATGATTCATGAGAATCTTGTTACCGAAGGTTGAAGGGCACTCAAATTAAGCCCAGGCCCATTTAAGAGTAGGTACCAAAATCTAAAAACAATCAACTTATGTATGTATACGTACCAATTGGAACAACCCCAAGCAAATGGTAAACCCTGTATAGCATTAGCAGCTTATACACGTAAATTTGTATGTTCAATCCAATAGCCGCCATCGCAAACAAACCACAGCAATGATGTCATGTAAATAACGGTGCTGCTATATTCTTAATGACAAGAATAACCCACCAAATTCCTACTCATATTTTGTCAGTAAATCATCTTAACGATATTATAGTTCACTCCATTGTCTTTACTTACCCCATTGATATTTAGATTTGAAATCATTAGTGATGCAAATTTTAAACAAGGTATTGATTGATAGACATTTGTGTCAAGAAAAGAAATGATACATATGCGGAAACATGCTTTGAGCCCTTGCCAAAGTATGCAAGCCCTTGCGCCGCACAAATTACCTTTCAGCCCTTGCAATGAAATGACTAAGTTATCCCTCAATTAACACTTGAAATGACTAGTATACCCTTTCACTAATTAACATATATATACTTAATTTTATCCCTAAAACAAAACCAAAACCAAAAAAAACCAAACTCAAAAAATCGGCTCATCTCCTCCCTCTCCTCTCCTTCTTTTCTTCTCTTCTTCTCAAAAAAAAAAAAAA
>JAJJMA010173222.1:0-13450 GCA_023529015.1 Papaver nudicaule
CAAGTGATTTGCAAGCAAACCATTGCAATGGACAAATGGTATCGAATTTATCTCATGCATTCTTGTAAACTTAGTATTTGTGGGAACAAATACCAACATAACACATGGTCATGTAGACAAGAACACGATCTCAATCGCTATTAGTATCTCTACTAAAGTAGCCGACTATTTCGAAAGATAGAATAAGTAGAATAGAAGAATTTCCATAATAGTCATAACTCCTACTAACCTTTTGTCGATGAAGAATAATTGATGTCTTCTTTGTCTTCACAGTCTTCGTCTTCAAGGTCTCTACTACTTTGTCTATATCCCAACTCCGAAATATAAACTCTAGTAGGTTAAATCAAGATTGAGTTTTGACACCTAAAACTGACACCAACTTGACATACCAACGCTAGTGGGTTTGACCGGACAATGCCCTAACACAACTTCTTACTTATGAATGAAATTATGTTTTAACTTTTCATCAACAAAATGTTAGGTTTGACTATTTTTTTTTTTTTTTTTGTTAAATCCCAAAATGTATTAATAAACCAAAAAGTCACATAAAGTGTTACATAAACAAAGTTTCAAGAAAAGAGACATTGTGTCCCAAAAACTTGAAACTATGGAAATCGATAATAAGTTACATTAGGGAACTCAATAGATGTAAGGAAGTTTGGTCTACCCTCAAAAGATTCAACCATTCCTTCTTGGAGTTCACTTCCCCTCTTAGCCATCAAATCTGCTGCAAAATTAGCTTCTCGATATGTGTGCAAAAATACGATCTGAGCGTAGCACTGCCTAACTGCTTCCCACCTGCCTAAATAAATCCATGGAACTGCCCTATTTCGGATGGCCAGTAGGGCCCCTTTTGAGTCAGCACGTACCCTTATTTTTGTAAAACCAAATTGCCTAGCCCATTCAAGTCCATAAATAAGAGCTAGAATTTCCGCTTTGTAATTCGTAGTCGAGCCCAGGCCCATTGAAACCGCCCCTAAAACATTTGAATCTTCATTCCTTGCGACAATTCCCAACCCACCCGGACCCGGATTCCCTAATGCAGACCCGTCACAGCAAATCAGTAACTCGTCATCTTCAGGAAGTTCAAAGTAACACGGAATAGGGTCTAAGTTCTTCACTGATCTGTGCTTCACTCTGAAAAAAGACAGCAGCATAAGGTCCTCCACACAATTGTACATAGTACCCGTAAGTCTCATAGCATACTCGTGTACCAACTGAAAAACACGGATCTTGAACTGATGAAGAGAAACTCTTCTCTGATCGTAGACAATGTTGTTGCGGTGTTTCCACAGCTCAGCTCTCACCACCAGAATTGTTAGAAGCCATAGATCTTTAACCATTTTACTCCTGCTACCAATCTGAGCATAGCAGCTCGACAACCCAAAGACTGGTTGAACTTTGAAAATATCCTGAACCCATTGCCATATTACAGTAGCATACTCACAATCCCACAGTAAATGTTCAACTGTTTCTGCTGCCCTCTTGCAAACACAACACCAGTTGGCCATTTGGATTTTGAATCGACTGCTTATCACATCAATTGTTGCACACACCCCTCTCTCAATCTTCCAATTTTGAGCTGCCAAAGAAGGGTGCACTTCTTTCCGCCATAAAAGCTTTGCATTATCAAACTGTTGATGCCGTCTTCGAATGAAGTCTCTGGCTGAAGAAACCGAGAACTGACCCTTATCGTCCGGCATCCAAACAAGTCTGTCTACACCACCAGTTGGCGTGGGAAGGTGTTCAAGACCAATACCTGCAGCAAACAAGAAGTTAGCAAAGTTTGGTGGAATGACCCATAGGCCATCCACTAAAATATCACTCACACGAGCCTGGAAATTTCCTTTTTGCGATTCAGGTATGTTGTAGAAAACAGCAAGGCTCTGTTGTCCACACCAAGTATCAAAAAAAAGAGATGTTGCTCTCCCATCCCCTATGACAGTCGTTGTATTACTGTCCACTATCTTATGGACCATACGCATGCCTGGCAGAATTGAAGATTTAGCGTAATAGTCCACGAAAGCTCCATTCTTCTTCAAGTACTTAGCACGTAAAAATTTCGCCCAAACCTTGTTGGAATTTCTAATATTCCACCATAACTTCATCAACAAAGCCTTATTCATAGTCCTCATTCTAGTAAGACCAAGCCCGCCTTCATTATAAGGACAACAAATCTTGTCATAAGAAACAATCAAGGCTTTACTCACCAAAGAGTCTCCCGTCCAAATAAAATTAGCTATTGCCCTTTCACATTCCCGAACAAATTTTAATGGCCATTTATAAACAGCCATATTATGAATCGAGTAGCTTGCGATAACCGATTTAACCAAAACCAATCTATCTTGAAAAGACAAAAGCTTACCTTTCCAGCCTGCCAATTGGCTTTTGAGTTTTTCAACCACATTGCAAATATGATTGTATTTAATTGCGCCTAGCATGACTTTTACTCCCAAATATCTGTCAGGGTAAGATGCTAAACCCATCCCCAGATAATTAATAATAGCTCTTTTTCTACTTGAAGAACCACCACCATAATACAGTTTACTCTTTTGCCTACTTACAGTTTGGCCTGAAGCAAGACGGTATTTTTCCAGCAAATCTACCAAGTTCTTCAAGCTTTTCTTATTGCCCTTGCAAAAAATCATAATATCATCCGCAAAGAATAAATGTGTGGGAGAAATACCTTTTCTAGTTACCATATGAGTCATTTTTCGATCCTTGAAGAGTTTGGTGATGTTTCTACTCAGCACATCTTCAATAAGCACAAAGATCAAAGGAGATAAAGGATCGCCTTGTCGCAATCCTCTATCTATTGTGAAAAAACCCTCAGGACTCCCATTAACAAGGACAGAAAGCCTAGCTGAGCGAAGAATAACGAGAATCCAAGAACACCAGGAATCAGAAAAACCATATCTTCTAAACACCTCAATGACAAAGTCCCAGCTGACAGTGTCAAAAGCTTGAGTGATGTCTAATTTGAGACCCAGGTTTCCATCTTTTCGTTTTATATCAATTTCATTCACCAATTTAGATGCCAAACTAATGTTCTCATGAATGTTCCGACCTTTGAGAAAAGCAACCTGTTCGTCAGAAATCAATTTATCCAAGACACCACCAAGCCTTGTAGCAAGAATCTTGGTGAATATCTTAAAGAAAAAATTACTCAAACCAATAGGTCGAAAGTCCTTAATGAATTTAGCACCTTTTACCTTTGGAAGAAGCATGATTAAACTGGAATTGACACCGTTTGGAATCTTCTTTTGCTGCCAGCAAAAAAGAACCGCTGAAATTAAATCATCCTTAATGATATCCCAACAATGCCTATAGAAGAAACCAGCAAATCCATCAGGACCAGGAGAGCTATCAGCACCCAAGTCAAAAACAGCAGCACGAATTTCTTCCTCAGATGGTATTGCATCCATTGCAAGTTGTTCATTCTCATTGATAACTTCATGTTCAATATCAAATAAAGAATCATCAAGAACAGAAGTATCCCCATTAAACTTTGCAATGTAGTGATTCACAATGTACTCTCTCAGGTGATCTTGATCTGTAATTGTAACATCACCATCAACTAGCTCAGAAATAATATTATTACTACGTCTGATACGTATATTATTATGAAAAAACTTCGTATTGCTAGCACCATCCATTATCCACTGATTCCTGGATTTTTGCTTAAGCATGGTATTCAATTGACATCTAGTGTCATGAACCACTACTTTAGCATCTTTTACCTTGTTAAACTTTACCACATCAGAAGGGTCATCATCAGAAACTAGAGTAGCAACCTCTAATTGTCTTTCAGCCTGATTTAGACGAGTATAAATATTGCCAAAAACCTCCTGATTCCAAAGTTTCATAACCAGTTTGAGTCTCTTAAGCTTTGCCGTAAAGACATAAGCAGGAGAACCCAAAATGACTTGTTTCCAACTGTCGAGAACCATACGAATAAAATCCGGGTGACTAAACCACATCTTCTGCACTCTAAACAGAGTTCTCTTCGGCCTATCAACAATAAAAGGATAACCAAGTAAAGTAGAATGGTCGGAAACTTCCCTAGGAAGAGCTTTACACCGCCAATTCTCAAAAGTATTAAGCCAAGCAGCATTGATAATTGCACGATCCAATTTCTCCACAATTCTAGAAGGACCATGCCTTCCATTCGCCCAAGTGAATCTGTTTCCCAATGCCTCTGCTTCAAAAAGACTATTATCATCCATCCAAGCACTAAATTCATTAACTGCAGTGGTAGTAGGAGGCAGACCCCCTCTTTTCTCGCTAGCACGAAGAACGCAGTTAAAATCACCCATTACTAACCAAGGTTTATTTAGCACATCCAAATCCAACTGTCTCCACAAGTTCCTACGTACAGTATGTAAGGAACTCGCATGAACAAAAGAAACCAGAACTCCCCCGGTCTCCACAGTAATAGCTTGGGGACTAGAATTAATCACCACTGGAGTATCTATATCATTATCCCATAATATCCATAAATTACCGATCCTAGCATCAGTTGAATTATGAATAACGCCTGTACTATAACCTTCCAACTCAACTCTTAACCTAGCCAGAAAATTTCGAGTAACTGAAACCCTTGGCTCAGCTAGACAAATTAAAGATGGCTTGAAATCACGTAATAACTGTTTAAACTTAAATCTGGCATCATCCCTGGCAATGCCGTTAACATTCCAAAAGAGAGTCCGCATTAAAAACTACTCTTTTTTGGTTTAGTTATCTTCACATTACTCCCCTGACTTCTATAAATAGTTGCAGTTGTCTTGGGCGCCTTATTTTCTGCAGGTCTGTTCACTCTCGGAGATGTACCCTTTGTCACTTTTGATGCCAAACTTGAACTTTCAACTTCAGCAAAGATATGAATATCAGGTTCATGACTTACAACAGCACCGTCTGTGCAAAACACAGTCTCATCAGATTTTTTAGCATCCAGACGTTCTTTAAGTTCCTGCTCTTTTGCCCTACGTTCAGCTTCCAGCTTAGCTTGTTCTTCCTCGGCCTGTTCACACCACTTTTTCTGGTTTTGTTCGAGTCTGGCAACATCATTATCTACAGCAGTAGTACCCTTCATAATGCGACGAGGCATAAAAACCTTAGGTGGAAGAGTATTTGAGCTACAAGGAGCACCCGTAGGTTTCTCCTGGTTGTTTCCTTCACACTCAAACCATACACCCTCGTCTGTCATAGCATCAGTATTTAAAGCTTCAAATTGATTATGACTAGGAATATCAATCAGCTTTTCTTTCGTAGGACTATTTGTCCTGCTATTCCCTTTCTTTTTATGCGGCATAATAAATTCCCCTTCCTCTACAGAATCTGAGCTCTGGCCTGTTTCAGAATCTCGTCTTGGACTAGTTGGAGCTGAATGACTTCTGTTTTTACTACCCGCCCGACGCCACATAAACAATGGATTCTCACTTGTCTGATATACACTAGAAATACTAGTCACAATTTGCTTTTGTGAAACCACAGTAACACTTGGGTTCGTTAGCTTGATTACAAAGAAACCTTTTGTCATAGGTGCCAGTTTACACTTAGAATCTTCAATCTTCCATTGTTCCAATAATATCTTCTTTACGTTACTCAGCTTTAAACCATTAAAGTTTAATCGCCCGATCAAACTATGCTCAAAAAACCCACATCCTTCTTTTGCTAAATCAGCAGGAACCTCAAAAGCTGGTTCCCCATTAAAACTCGTTGCTGTTGCCATTGAAACTAGGTCATCAGGTTGTATCAAGTATGGCTTTTTCCCCTTAACCTGTTCCGCATAAGTAGTACCTCCTTTGTCATCTATTTTTGCTTGAATAAGCATCCTTAATCACCCAAGGATGATCAAGAATAGACTGTAAAACTCGTGAAACCCTAAAAAAATTGAAAAATTTCGAAAGTTTCCCCTCCTGAAAAACCGGAGCAAGGAGAGAGAAAAATAATTATCATAAAACGGATCTTAAATAGCCTAGTGGTTCGACTATAACTCATTATGAGCCTAAAAAATTGGGTTCCACTTCTTCTCCCATTGTTTCGAATACGGGATTTGAGCTGATGAAAAACTTAAGCATAGAGTGTTGGCCAAATTGGCTTTGTCTAACCTTAGCCAAGTCCAAAATTTATTCATCTAAGCTAAATTAGCTTGCCTAGGTTGTTTAAACGACTCTGTGCTAATCCAGACTTGCAATAACCTTGGATTTGTGTTATGGCATGCCACGGCGTAAATGCGTCGTGTCGCCATGGCCTAAACATGTCATGGCCTAACTTGGCCGGCGAAATTGTACTTAGCTTAGCCACCAAAATGCCCAACGGCTGTGGCGCCACTAAAGGCTACAGTGCACCACACAAAAGGCTACAGTGGCGGTGGCGCCATCAGAACATCTAGTCCTAATGGCGCGACCTGAATATACTATAGCGCAACTGGCCAAGATAACGCCAACCTAGAGTTGGCGTAATATCAATACATCGTGGCGCCAACCTATGGAACCACTGCATTGGCTAGTACCAGCCTAGTGCTGGCGCTATTTTGATACCTCGTGGCGCGATTGCCTAGCTACAACCAACACAATGCTGGAACTCTTTCAATGTATTGTGGCGCCACCATGAATGCCCTAAGCGGTTGGCGCAACTTAAACTAATTGTGTCACCAGCCTATAGCGCCAATATGATTATTTTAGTACAACATAGTATTAGTGCAATATCCATTCTTTTATTGCGCCACCAGCACTATTCTAGCCTACGGCACTAGACTAATACTAGTGCCACAATTACGTTGGCCCAATCCTATTTTTGTTGTTAGTGTCAATTTCTCGTGGTGCCATCTTCGAACTTTGAGCTAGCTTCTATACCATTTTACAGACTTACTTTATTCTACTCTTGGGCAATAATCTATTTTACAGAATTAAATTAGAGCTTCAAGCATACGGCTTAGCAGACTATGAGTTATTCTTATGACTTAACCATGTTACACGAGACATCAAATATGTCACACAAGGGGATGGTCTTAAGGTATTGTTTTGGCGGTCTACGAGTGTGGTGTAGCAGTTACACCCATTATGAAAGAAATTGATAGAGGTAATGGATGGTTGCGGAAGTTAGTAGTGGACATGTTTTACGCCGTTTCCTACAACTATGGAAACAATCTCGTATTCTCCATTTCTCCACTTTCTCACGATTCGTGTTTCCCCTGCCGGGTAAGTTCAACACTATAAATAGAAGCTTTCGAAGGCAGAACACCAGAACAAGATAATCTAATTATTCGACTATCGTTCATTCTAGGCTTAGGGAGTTTTAGTCTAAATAAGGCTGAAATCCTTGAACTGCAACACCCAGAAACTTACAGTCTTCCAACATAATTACTCTGATCTCATTTTTTGTCTATGTTTCCCTCCCTAAGTTCAACCGTTATCCTTTCTGTGATGAAGCAAGACTTAAACGACCATTTATTGGTTTGCGCTTGTCTTATTCGATTTTGATTTATCGAATCAAAAGTACTTTAGTACAGTGTTTTTTTTCACCTAAAAGGAAATGACATTAGTAGGGGAAATCTACCATTGTGAGTATGAGGAATTATTTTATTGTTCCCATTCATCTCCAACGATTTTCTCTACTTTGCAAGTAAAACTGTCGACTTGGTCGATTTCAGTAATCTCCTGAACCACAAGTTTGACAAAGTTAGGATAATCAAGGGCATGAAATACATCTGAAAAAGTAGGGGGTACCCAAATAAACCACAAACTGTTTAGTTCGTGAACTGTATAGAAAAACCTGGACAATCTCAAAAATAAATATCCAAATTTTTAACCCAAGTTGAGTGCAATCTAGACTTGATCTCTGTTTCTAGATCTAGATTCCTACAAAGACAATTCTTTGTAAATATTTATTCAAGACTTGGAACTAACTACAGGTTGATGATAACATACAATATTCTTTTACCTTAGTTATAATGAGTCAGAGAATTATAATGCGTAAAGTAGAGTAAAGCAAAACATATTAACGAAAAAAACTGCAACGACAGAAAAACCTAGGGACCTCGTCCAGTTTTGAACACCTTGCAATATTAATTCGCTATAAACACTAGCCTGCTATAAGACTTAGGACTGGAAGGTAGTTAAGACCGAACCTACCCTCCAAGTGATTCAATTATTGTCGCACTCCTTACGTCTTTTGGATCTCACAAGACCCTACGCACTTGATTCCCCTAGCTTATGTCCTTTATAGGCCTAGGAGTTGCTTCAGCTGATGCTGGAGTGTTTGTACTCAATCTGTCCTCCGACAGAGAAATTTTAAAGTGACTTTCTTTAGATATGATCAAGGTTATACGGAAATTTCTTTATGAATTAGGGCTGACACGTAAACAATATGTAAACAATGCCTAACTTGTATTTACCTCAAAAGTGAAGAACTAGGTCTAATCCTCGCAGTAATGGAACTACTTGGACTTACCACACATACGCAGCCTTACGTAGTTTCTATCAATCTTGTTGTTGATTGTATGTTCTTGAATGGCTTTATAACATTAGAGTATGACTTTATGATAGACAAGAACCAATATAACCAACCAAGATTACAACACTAGAAGATAATATCTACATGTGCTTCGCAAATCCTCGAGTGAAGTGTTTCAATAGTCGTAGGCCAATTACCGAAGAAATATGCCTATATAGGACGACTCCTTAAACAACAAGTATACATCGAAGTGTAGAGAATTTTCGTAGAATTCTCTGTAGTATTCTGACGTGTTGTTTTAGGTCTAGGAGTCCTCTATTTATAGTATTCAATAAGTCTAGGTTTCTTAGTAATAAATTAACGATTTCGTGTGATGCAAGCAAGCTCGAACCGCGTATATGGGCATGTTACTTTTTTTGCACCCCAAGTAATCTAGAGTTCTAACAAACGTGGAAACCAATAAGAGTTTAATCACCAAGTGGTTTGGTAGAGTTTAACTACTTCAAGAGTTTGGTCTCAAGATAAATTGTGAAATAATGGAAGTCTTCATCACAAGCATGATTATAAGTTTAGAACCCCATGTCTGAAAGTTCTCCTTAGTGAACCATTAAGAAGCTGGACGTGAACCATATATGTATACACCGTTAATATCTAAGTTCACGTAATAGTACGGGTTAGTACCTGAACATGTAATCTTTATTAGATTATCTATTATTAAGTTTTTTCTTAGTTATACTAACATATTGTTCTTATGTTAATTTAGAAAGATCGAGACGAATTTTTCGAAAGTACAAGCGAACAATATGAGTATAAGTATATTAATACATCTTGAAAGAAACTGTTACGGGTTTAATACAAAACCTTAGTCCAAAACTGAAGTCTACTAAAGTCAGTTTTGGACTAAGGTTAGATTAGGATGTTGAGACTCGGATCAAAGCAACCTGAAGATCGAAGATGGAGCGGAAGCGTGGAATCTACGAGGACTTCTCTAAAGGTTAGTACAACTTTGATTTGATGAATGTTTATTACCTTTTTTATCATCCGAGATATAGTCGTGATTTTAGTATGATGACTATAGTGAAAATTGAAGAAGAAAATCCTTTCCAAGATTTGATTCATCTCGATGATGATCTTGAGAGTGATGATCAAGTTCTACTTTATTAAGCTTAGGATATTCGAATTTTACAATTGCATCATTAAGTTAGTACAATCTAAGTTTACTTAGTTTGGAAATCGAAGTTAACTCTTCTAGACTCATGAGTATTAGGTTCACCAACCTTTCTTTTTAGGTTCGCCAACCTATGTGGGCAATTTACTAAAGGTTCTCCAACCTTTGCATATAGGTTCGCCAACCTTTGGTGTGTAAGTTAGCCAACTTTTCGATTTAGGTTCGCCAACCTACATAGAGTAAAATCTTGAAAAGTCACTTTCTGGGCTATTAAGTTGGCCAACCTTTCAATTTAGTTTCGCAACCTATAGGCATGATTGGTCTTCTAGGCTACTAAGTTGGCCAACCTTTGAATTTGGATTGGGCAACCTAAGGGCGTGACTAAGTTAGAGACGTTTTGACCCGTTCGTAGACTTATGTGCTATGGTCCTTATATAAGACTATTTTAAGCACAATTATTTTTTGATTTTGAAACAATCTTTTCACACATATTAGTGGCACTTGTGACACTATTTTTAGGCGAATGAGATCAAGGTTTGATTTCCCTTGTTGATCAAACTTAATTATGTTAAGTTGTGATCTTAAACTAGGAAACTACTAAATTTACCGTTAGACTTTACTAAGGAAACTCTTTAAGAAGACTAATTTCGTTAATTATGGCAAGTCACCTATGTTTGGTTAATTCTACTATATTATTGTAAGTAAATTATCTTTGGTAATTACTTGCACGCTATTATTAGCAATGCATTGAATTAATTGGAAAGAGCTCATTATAGGAAAGAATTATCTAAGGTAACAAGCTTGTTCTTCCCATACTTAGAGAGTTCCTTCCTTATTAATGAGAATACTTGAATCTCAAGTTAGCTTTATGAAAAGACGGGGGTACCGAGTACAGCACCAATCTTTTATTTTAGTCCACCTATAAGTCAAACCTTGAACGGTTCATGTAATCAAGAACTCAAGAACAAGATCTCTTTCGTAACTGATTGATTCACACAGGGGAATCAATACAAGATTCCGAAAGACTATGTCAACAACCAACTACGATACTTTAATTATATAAGATGACTCAAATATAATGCGGAAGTAAAGTAAAGTACACACAAGATTTTGTTAACGAGAAACTACAAACTCGTAGAAAAACCTCGGGACCCAGTCCAGTTTGAATACTCTTAAGAATTAAGCTGCCAACACACCTACTCTCAGACTTCGGACTAGCTGGTGCAGACAATATGACCCTAATACGACTATTAGTCACAAAGATTTCCCCTCAGTATTCCTACGCCTCCAACCACAGCAAGGTGGTCATGCACATGTACTCTCTTAAACAAACAAACGTCATTTAATGTCTTGCCTAAGAATTTCTCCACAGCCCGTCGTGAAGACTATTGCTACCCGATCTCCAATCGGACGACTACAACCTTATGGACAACAACCAAATAGCGGCAAGTCAAATCGCTAGACGATATCCTTGGAAACTTACAGCTATTTCACTGAAGTCGTTTTACACCAAGAACGAGGATATTTAAGTTTACTTGGTAATAAACCCCTCGAGATATCAAACAAAGTTTCAAAACCAAAACTCCCGAAAGAGCAACCTTGTCGTCCCAGTTTGAATCAAGCATTATATGGATTGACTACAATATGTATGACTGTGAAGAACGATGTACCTGCAAAAACAAATCCAATAACAACGATCTTGATTCCAGTCAATATCTATAGTTTAGGCACACAAACCGAAAGAGGCTTGCAGACAAATCCAGGTTAATAGATAAAGAGTATGTTCTTATCACTACGATCTTGAGTGGCCTTATAGCAGAAGAGAAGGACCTTAGAATAAACAAGATTGTAAGACTTTGATAGACGTGATAGAACAGAGCACAAGTACAATACAAAGAAGACTAGTAAACATAAACTAGTTTCCCGTAAGAGGTACTTCTAGGCTTCTCGATCCCTAAGAGAAGACTTGCACTAATCCAGACCGAAAGCAAAAGCTTAAAGGTAACTGAAAGAAAAAGTGAATAAATACAAGCTTACTTTTCCGAAGAATGAAACTTGGTAGAGGGACAAAGCTTTCAGGAGAGATACGACTCCTATTTATAATGACTAAGGCTTAGATTTGAAATGAGGCTAACTTAATTTCGGAACCACAATTAAAGCACATTCCATAACAATTCCGAAATTCCTCACATATACTCATATCATTTAATGAGATCTAATACTTTAACATTTTATACTAATGAGAAAAGATATTAAATGTTTGGCCAAAAGCATTCAAAGCAAACAAGATATATTTGGATATTTCATTAATTCGAAATATAGTGCTTACCAAATATACTCCCTGGGATAGAGTTCAACTGGAAATCTGTGTCCTTGGATTTGAAAATCATTTTGTGGTATTATTAACTTCCAAATGTCGTCATCAACTTTGATAATGTCGACATCACTTCCCAGGCTTTGTTGGAAAGGCCAGAACGATCCTAAGTGGAAGTGGGATCAGGTCCAATGTGGCTAACATTCCGCATAAACGTATCATCGCAGACATGGACAAGCCTTGTGTGTTAAGCTTAAGTGAACACGTAGGTTCAAAGACATTCCGAATCATACAATAAAGATATACCATTGAAAGCACCGTGTATGATTCTCCGAGTAATAGCAAAATGTTGATCCTCATGAATTCTCAATTCCAATGTAGATAGTCACGTTAATGATATCCAAGAATTCAAATCAAATATCAAAAGAATAACCAATTGAATATTTGATCAAGTAGTATATCCATACGAAGATCTAATCACGTACAATATGTCAGAAATCATGTGTCTACTAACTAGAGCGACGGACCATATTTCTGATGATGACTAACCAACTTAGTTGTACATTGAAGATGAACAAATTCAAACTTCAAACTGAGAATATCAATCTCATTAATTCGTTGAAGCAATCAAAATGATAGAGTTTGAACTTCGAAAATACGCATTATGAGATAACCGATATTAGGTTTCGAAATCTACATTTTGTTTGGAAAAAAGCAAATTAATGTTTCGGATCCTAAAGTTCATATATGACCGAAATCGAATTAAGGTTCCCAAATCTAGATTCCATATAACGAAATCAAATTAAGATTTCGAACTTTAGATTTTGTTTTAACAAAACCTTGGTTAAGGTTTCAAAACAAGAAACACATATTATTTCTTAACAAATGTTTGGTGTCGAACTTGAGACTCCATGTGGTCAAGAGACGTTTCAGCATCACACCTTTTTGTCCTTGACGCACAAGCTATATTTCCCGGTTCACATAAACCTTTAGGAAACCCCAGAGTCTTTATTATAGACATTTTAGAACTCACATGGTCAAGACTCATTGGTCTCGATTCTCAAGTCATTGTTAGCCAGCAAACATAGTTTCAAATCAAGTTTTCTCATTGGTCACAACTTAAATTTAGGTTTCGGACATAATAGCTTATGGATGCAAAAACTAGATTAAAGGTTTCGAAATCAAAGTCAGTTTTACCAAAACTTACATTGAGGTTTCGAACTCTGAAAGTCCATAAGTTGAGATAACATGAATATGGTTTCGAAATCTAAAAGTGTGATATGGCATTCTAGATGTTCATACGTAGAGAATCAAATAAATGATTCAGAACTTCAGTAACCAAAACCAAACCATGATATAATATTGGAACTCAGAATAACAGTATATCGAGTCTACACAACATAAGTGTGAGTCACGATCTCGATTACATTTAGCACATACAAGTACGTACTTAATCAATCCGACAGAGTCAAACAAGGTAAGTCGAGACACAATACTGTGATGGATTAAAT
>JAJJMA010173229.1:0-22165 GCA_023529015.1 Papaver nudicaule
ACAATTTCAGTAACTTTTTAAGGAGTACCGGTTGGACGATGAGAAATAATCTCAAAGATCAGGCTAAATTTGGATTTCGTGTGTAAGCCTGTGATAAAGAGTAAAGAGCAAACAGTGAGAGAAGGGAAGGGAGAGGGAGAGGGAGAGGGAAGGCAGAGAAGGAGGCGGAGAAGTATGGGATTGCATTTCTCTTTTTCTTTCATGAAAGGTGCAAATTACCGTGCTACCCTTATTTTCTAAAACTCGGTGACATTTGTTACTTATACAATAGGTTCACGGACAGATGAAGGTTCCAGAGTTGGGTCCGTCTATCTACCTAATTCTATGAAAGAAACTCCCAATATGAACAGTGATGAAGCTGGACATTTGGAGTTACCTAATTTGCCCATACTATATTATAACATGTGTAACCTATAAAAAATAATATGAGGGCAAAGATGTAATTACATTGATATACTATTGTTTCTAAAAAAAAAGTATGGGGGAGAGAGAGGGAGTGAGAGAGGTCGGAGAGAGAGGGAGCGGTCCACGGACCACAGGTATAAAAAGCCCGCGGGCCACCGTACTAGTACAGAAAGAAAAGGAGTGATGATCCAAAGAGGTACCATTCTTTGGTTTATCAATTACGTTGATCCAACAAAAGAGGTATGCCTAAACTGGTCAAAGAAATTTTCGTATTGCGTGCACGCTGTGAAGGTTCTTGCGTAGCCTGTCTAGGGGTGAGCAAATTGTCCGGAACCGCGGATTTGAACCGCAACCGTCCGCAAATTTGCGGTTTGGGCCCAAACCGTTCATCCAATGGGCCGGTGACGGTTTAATTTTCCAATCTGCATCATTTAGCGGGGCGGTTGTGGTTGGCCCATGAGAACCGCGGATTTGTCCGCAACCGCAGGCATTCTAGTAATTAAGTTAATACCTAGGGATATTATTGGAACTAAAACATATAAAACCCTTCTCGATCTCTTTTTCTCTTCATTTCTTCTTCTTTCTTCTTCTTCTTCATCTTTCTGCTGCTGCCGTTCTTACCTCTTAAATCAAGACCCATCTTTTAGCAGTTCTTAAACGTTGAGAGATCAACTCTTTCTGCAAGTGAATTTGGAGCTGAGACGTGATGGTTCTGGACGAGATTAATGGCTGAGTTCAAGGGTTTACTGTCATGATTTGGGGGATTCTAAAACAGATCTGAATGGGGGTTTACTGCTGCGGTGATTAATTGTTTTCATTTAGCATCAATATCTTCTTGAATATCAAAATAGAAGCTAGGTTTCCGTACACTCTGATTTGGTGATTAATTCTCCTTTCATCAATTTGTATGAAACTTGAATCTCTATGTTAGTTTTGATGTTAATTACCTTATTTCTAATCCACAGGTCATCGATCTGAATGTTTAATTTATGTTTCTCTAAGTCAATTTTCAGCTCAAGAACCATGATTGATCTGTTCTGTTTGTTGATCTTTCTAATTCGATCTGAAATATCATCAAGGCTATTCATTGATTATTTGGAGTTATGATTTTAGTACAAACAATCCTTTCGCTTAGCATTCTTGTATCATATTTTCAAGCTGATTTTACCTCTCTTATTATTTCTTCATTGACTTTTATTTTCAGCTGTTCCAATTTTTTTGATTTTGATTTAAAGTATTATCAAGATGCTTGCTTTATCATTTGGAGTTATGATTTGAGTCAAATTCACTGCCGGAGGAGGGGCCATTCTTTTGTTAATTCTTGTATCACATTTTCAAGTTGAGTTTACCTCTCTTACCCTCAGATCTGTTTTCTTTTTCTTCAGTACCCGTATCACTTATTGGTCTTTCTGGGATCGATTTTTTTTTTTTTTTTGTATTGAAAACCGCGGGGGACCGCGACCAAACCGCAAGAACCGCAAAACCGCGATTCTAAAAACCGGCGGTGCACGGTGCAGTCGCGGTTTGATTTTCCAAACCGCACCTTTTGACGGTTTGGTCGCGGGTACCCCCTAAACCGCAACCGTCACCCCGTTGCTCACCCCTACCTGTAACAGAACGTCCACGTAGCAGTTACACCCACGTAGTAAAAAGGCCTACGTAATAGTTTAGGTGTATGGGGCTTACGTTGTAGTTCAGTATAGAAGCCCAAAACTGATGTTAGAACGAATTGGGTATCTCGGGTTTGTCTGTTCCGCGGTATCATGATATCCCTTCCTGTTTTGCTATTCCGGATTTAGTTTAAAGCAGTTCATATCCGCTCTGGTTTTAGATATATATGAAACTGGAACCGAATACCCGATTGATATTTAATCCTGTCCAGAACCGAATTATATTTTGGTCTCCTGTTTGGTCATGTCCTGTGCTTGCTCGCTTCCCGGTTAACCTACTTAGTAACACCGACAGTTAATCTTAATATGCGGCCGTGCTTACCGGATTTCTTACTACAGTTAATTTTTATATTTCTGTATATATTTGGTTTTTATTTATTTTCCTAAAATAAATATGAGCATGTGCATTTTTACATTTCATCTGGCATCGTCTGTGTCCGAATTTTAGGAAAATATGTGGCTAGTAAACTGAACCCATTGGGCGTTATCAGTTGAACCACCACAAGTGTTAGCCTAGTACTGATATGACTTGTCTAACTACGTCTGAGGTATATTTTGCTAAGGTAACTCAAGCCTACCTGAGAATTAGTGGAACCTGCATGCATGTAGTTGAACATAGACACTTTATCCATTAGGTTGACTTAAGCATTTCATTTTATGCTATGTTTGTGGAACCTTTTGGTATAAATTCTGTTTGCCATGCTTGCTTTTGCTTTGGTTTGCTAGTATGTTACACCATGCTTCGGTTTACTAGTATATTATACCATGTAGGCTTTGATTCGATTTGCTAGCCTGTTACACCATACTTTGGTCTGCTAGTTTGTTAGTCTAGCCCAAGCTGTTATACCCAACTACTCCTCGTAGCGGTTATTACGAGCTGTTCACAGACTATTGTTACAACCCATTGGTTCAGTCCACAAGGCATGTAGGCCCTATGCTCACTTGTACACAAGCTCACTCTATTGGGCTAGGTCATACGTTAAAATGGGCCTCCATTATGTTACAGTTGTTGCGCCCACATACTTTGATTGTAGCAAGGCCTCCAATATTTTACGGTCAAACCAGGGCCTTTATGTTAATAAAAAGGCCTTCAATATTTTCGTAGCAGGGCCTCCAATAGTTTAGTTTATGGGCTACCACTATCGGACTACAATGACTTGCCTACAATAGTTATGTATGAGATACAAATCTTTCCTACCTGAAGGAATGATTATAGTAAACATTCGTTTGATTAGTCTGGTAACTTTATGAATTGTTTGCTTCCCTTATATGTTTACTTTTTCTGATAGCATATGCTTGGTTATTGTTTGTACATATTCCTTGTCTATCAATGTTATATATGTACTGTTTAAATGTCTAGTTGATAGTGGAACCACCAACACTATCTTCAGAAATAGACAATTGTTTATTGACTTGAATACTTTACGATACCTCTGTGACTACGATGATTGAATCATCTCAAGTGATTATTGGGCAAGGTAATGCTCAATTCTTGTTGCCAAATGGCACAACGATTAATGTCACAGAAGTTATATATGCACCAAGAGCCAATCGCACCTTGTTGAGTTTCGAAAACCAACTGTGAAAATGGAATTGAAAAATATTATCTCCAATGCAAAGAAACGCATTTTAGAGAAATTAATGAGTCACTCTAGTGGTTTGTACACCACAACGATATTAGGATTATCGAATCCCATTTTGTTACCAACGATAAACTGTCAAAAACTGACTCTTACAAGCTTTGGCACAACCGATTGGGGGCACCCAAGTCGTTATATGATGATCTGTGTTTTTAAAAGAACTCACACAGACGTCCATTTTCTAGAATAAATGGGACAAAATATTGTTATAATGCAGAGAACATTGTGCGAATCTAAAGTAACTTATGCACAATTTTTGCCTTCTAAAGTAAGTGAAGTGCAATCTCCGCCTTCTAAAGTAATTGAAGGGTATTTTCTCCCATTTTATTTGTTGTCCTTGTCTAAGGCACACTTATTTTCGAAAGTCCTTGTCTAAGGCACATCACTTATTTTTCAAAGCTTGTTATTTAGCAAAAACAGGATCGAGACCATCCTATGCTAAAAGATATCAAAGAAAACATTCCATTTTTACGAAAAAGACAAGGTGAATATTGTGGACCCATACTGCCAGAGTGCGGACTATTTATGTATTTTATGGTTTCGGTTGATTATTTTGTCCACAAGAAATGCTGCATTTGCAATGCTCCCAGCACATACTATACGTTTAAGGGCTCACCACCCTGATTATCTAATTAAGTCTATCATACTTGACAATGCTGGAGAATTCACATCTAAAGGATTTTATGTCCAATAAAATTAACAGAGCATCTCGTACCCCATAAAAAATGGTCTCGCAGAAGCTACCATCAAAAGGACTAGATGATAGCTAGGGCACTGGTTATGCGCTACAACCTGCTTGTTACTGCTTGAGGGTACGTCGTATTGCATGCAGCCTTAACTATTTGCTTTATACCCACAGCTGCTAGCCAACCATTTCATGTGTACCAGTTGGTAACTGGATATGAGCCTGATATTTTGTATTTACACATATTTACGCATTTTTGGTTGTGTGGCATATGTGCCTATTACGCCCCCACAGCGTACTAAGATGGATAAATAAAGACGAATAAATATTTATGTTGGTCCGCTAATTTGAACCATTGACAGGCGATCTCTGTACCGCTAGATTTGCGGATTGTCATTTTGATGAGACAACCCTCTCGTCGTTAGGGGGAGGTAAGGAAAAGGATTACCTAAGGGAACGACATGAATTGTCGTGGTGTGTTTCCCACATTGTCTCATCTTGATCCCCGCACTTCATGATGTGAAATTGAAGTGAAAAGAATTATCGATATTCAGAAAATGGTTGTTTTAATTGCCTGGTGCATTTACTGATATCATTAAAGTGACGAGATCACACATAAAGGTTAGAAATCCTTAACTAAGGATATATGCACCATAAACTAAGGTGTTGCAACTACACTCTGTGGAAGTGTGGTTGAGGCCGTGGCTCCATAAAGGATGTTGGAGAGACCACCAGGTTAGATTAATACTCACCTAGAAAGAAAGTGGTTGAGTAAGGCACAGTCTAACTATTTATGTCATCTGAAATTATCTCATAATATTGTCTCTAAATATGTCCATGAATCAAACTGGAGGACGCTCCGAAGTTTTAAATGATTCTAGAGAAAAATGAAATCTTATTGGATTATGAGAGTGCACATGAGTCAAGGAAAGGATCATGCATGCATAGTGATGATATAATTCATACATAGTTGCTCCAGAAGTAGAGCACGATGAGATCCAACCATGCTTTATGTTGATTAAATAGAGCATATTGGCCTACACAATCCAGGAAGAACTTAGTTCTTTGACAAATATACAGGTATTTGGTATGGTAGTGCTAACCACCAAGTGTAAATCCTGAGGGACATATATATGATTATTTGTCACAAAGCGTTGTGAGAATAATGAAGTCTCAAAATACAAAGACTCGCCTTGTGGCGCGAGGTTTCTCACAAACCCCTGGATCGCTTATAAAGTTTTTACCAGTCTCAGAAACACTTGAAATTCAGTTTATTAATGTGGTTATATCATATCTCTATGGGGATCTTGATTCAGAGATATTCATGAAAGTGTCACATGACCTTACATTACACAAATCAAGTAACTCTAAACCACGGAGTGCGTTTGCAACTCATTTGAGACGCTCACTTTGCGAATAAAGACAATCCGGGCGGATGTGGTATACCCGTCTAAGTGATTATTTGATTAGGAAGGGATATACAGTTAATAAATTGTACCCCTGCGTGTTTAAAGAAAACGAGTTCCGGATTTAGCTGTCATTGTCTACGATATGAACATAGTAGGCACTATTGACGAAGTTACAGAAACCACGAGCTATTTGAAATCCGAATTTGAGATGAAAAATCTTGGGAAAACTCTAATGTGTCTACGATTTAAACTAGAGCATCGAGTTTGTGGAATATTAATCCACCAGTCTGCATATATCCAAAAGATACTCAGGAAATTTAATCTGGACAATGTATCCGGCTAGTACTCCCATGATTGGTCGAAGTTAAAATGTACATAAATATCCATTTCGTCCAAAGAAAGGTGACGAAGATGTGGTGGGAACCGAATATCCCTATCTAAGTGCAATAGGCGCATTATTACACTTAACACAATGTACTCGACCAAATTATCTAGTTCTCAATGAACTTGTTAGATAGATATAGCTTTCTTCATTCTGTTGAAGGGCCTGGATCTAGGTTCACAATAGGAGATTCCCCAATCAAGGGGGACGCCAACAAATAAAATAAAGCTTAGCGCCAACACAGAGTCATTGGAATGATATCAAGAATATCTTTACATACCTAAAAGGTACCATTGACATTGGGTTTGTTTTATCCCTATGAAAACGCAAGAAGAGTTTCTAATGTAATTTCAACTTCTTACACTGAAACCCCAGATAATATTTTGGTTGGTTTTGCTGATGATGGGTACCTCTCCACCCACATAAAGGTCGATCCCAAACTGGATATTTGTTGATCCTAGAGAATGACCAAGAAAACCCTAGTGGCTACCTCCATGAACCACTCTGAGATCATTATCCTACATGAGATGGTTCGTAAGTGTAAATGGTTACGGTCTATCATTACACATATTTGAGGGACGTGTGGTTTGAGTTCTACCACTGAATAGCCAACTTGCATTTACGAATATAATGCAACTTGCATCAAATAACTCAAACAAGGGTATATCAAGGGTGATAACACATTGTATATCACCGATGTTATTTTACAATCAGCAGCAACAATGTCCTCTAAAATCGTGGCATAATTATTTACTAAGTCGTTGTGTAAGTCCACATTTGAAGAACATGTGAGAAGTATATTACTAACTATCTGAACTCCCATGATTATTAGTGAAAGGTATAAGACTAAAAGAACTGTCTGATTCCCATGATTGCATAACTGCAGAGGACTAAGAACTTGTCTAATTGCATTGGACTAAAGAAATTGTCCAAACTCCCATGACATTATTGGACTAGAGAAATTGTCCAAACTCCCATGACTTTATTGGACTAGAGAAATTGTCCAGCGTCACAGGGAGCATCTAGTGGTACGTTGTACTCTTTTTCCCTTCACTGAGGTTACTTTTTCCCACAGGGTTTTGTGACTCGGCAAGGTTTTTAATGAGACAACTGCAATACCAGAAGCGCAATCGAAAATTTGTTGATTATGAAGGAACAATAATCTATTCTTCAACGAAAGTTATCAGGGGGAGACATGGTGGACGTGTAAGTCATCACCTATATTCACTTTCGAAAAGCTCATGACTAATGAAACTGTCTAGAGACCACCCATAACGAAATCAGGGGGAGATGCCGACATCAGCAAGAGGATCCAAGGATATGATGTCGACATATTTTGATTCGAAATGTGAAGTTGTGTTGTACTATTTTTCCCTTCGATCGAGATTTGTTTTTCCACAAGGTTTTCTTACTCGACAAGGTTTTTAGCGAGACAACGACAACAAGCTAGTACACCTGGCGTATATGCTGAATGCCGAAGACTTGAAGATTGGATTGATATTACTGAATTGCATTGCAATCAAAGAAATTAAACACGGTAGTATGTCAAGCGAAACAACTTCCACAAAGAAGCGAGAGCGTTGTTCAACATCAGCATCAGCAAAGGCGTACTTTTGGACTTATCGCGTTGTACTATTTTCCCTTCTTCAAGGTTTTGTCCCACTGGGTTTTCCTTGTCAAGGTTTTAACGAGGCAACATATGCGAGTCCAACTCTGTTCTAAGTATTCTTAACATTGTACTCTTTTTCCTTAGTTCAGGCTTTGTCCCTTTGGGTTTTCCTGACAAGGTTTTAATGAGGCAACTGACTTAGACAGAGTGGTCATCGACGGGAGAGCTACATCTGAAAAACTACTTTTGAAGCTACAAGAAGTCACCGACCAACTTCAGCAGAGAAGCTTACCAAGACTCGAGACGTTATACTCTTTCTATTTTCAAGGTTTTGTCCCACCGGGTTTTCCTTGTCAAGGTTTTAATGAAGCAACACATTTGGAGTTTTACTTTTGAACCGCACAAGGGGGAGTGTTGTAGGGCTTATGGCCCATGGATGTGCGGCCCAAGTAGTATCCTAGGGTTTTCTATATACTTGTATATAAAGGATACTATAGCTATGTAATCACACACATCAATGAATAATATATTCCCTTTCTCCATCTATTTTACTTCCTTAATTTTCGATTTTTCTAATTTTTATTTTTCGAAAATAAATATTCATAAGCGGAATCTAAACTCACGCATATATTTGTTATTTTCGAAACTTGAATATCACAAAAGCAAATCAATAAGATATTAATAATAATTTTTAATTTATTTCATGATAGTTTCAAATGATATAGAGTAGATCAGATAAAGTCTACCAAATTACTCATTTACATTTGAGGAACATCTTCTGTTAATACCAAATCCATCTTCCACGCGCTTTACCCCATCACGAGGGCTGATGGGAACCGAGGGTCATGATACACCTACTCTAGGTAGGCCTGAGCATGAAGGACACGTGTTGAAGATGTTACCTCTCAACCCTATGCCGCGACAGAAGGATAAGGAGACATGTCGATCACCAAGTGGATACCCAAGCGGTGATGAGTCACCAAAGGATAAGAACCAGCGCATCAAGAGCATCGAAGAAGCTGGACAACAAAGATAGATTCTGCTAAGGAGGTGTCGATTCAGGATTGGGCAACCAAGGCGGTGCAAGAAGTCCAGCTGTTGGCAAACGACATCAAATATAGAAGGAACCAAGTGTAGTAAAAACCAATTACCTCCATAAACTGCTATAAATACCCCACTCCACTGAGAAAGGAGGGGGTCGAGGAAATTTAGGTGGATACGCCGAGGAAACACTCACTATCTTTTAGCCCACCCAGAATATTGTAATCAAGAATAGTGTGAATATGAGTATGAGCTATAGTTTTCCCCGAGGATGTAGGCACACGACGTGCTGAACCTCGTTATATTGGTGTATCATTTATTATTCCAGTGTTAATCACTCCATGTGATTTAATCTCTCCTTAATAGAGATTATCTGATCATTCAGCTCCCAAAACTACGATGAACTCCCTGGACTTGCTATCTTATCCGTAAATAGCACTGGGAATGAGAGTTGTTGTGTGATTACGATTATTAAAGTCATTATAATGCTCGTATAGGATAAACAACAGACTCTGTTCTGTATTCTTCTATGGTGGATTAGTATAGTTGAAGGCGCCCAATTAAGTTTTAGATACTTCTAGTTGATATTATTCACCCTCGTGGATATGTCCGAGGTATTGCAGGACTAAGGCCACTTATTTAATCATTTTTACTGTTACTCCACTTATTTTTAGTTGATGTATGATATGGGAAAATTAGTATCAACAGTTTGGCGCTAGAAACAGGGACCAGTGTCCTTGTGTAATCACGGTAACGAAGTTTTCAGCATATTTTTCAGTTTTTATTGGTTATTCTCGCTATTTCACTTCATTTCGAAAGTCACCAAATAATCTTTGTTTTTCGATAAGATAAACGTTTTGGAAAACTAGAGCTGTACCCTGAGGGACTCACACCATTTTTTAGTGGATAAAGGTGACCCTAAGGAGAGAAAATTTCTTAACCTGAAAAGTAACAAGCGAAAAAAAAAGGCAAGCCAAGTCACCCACGGTGTATGTTTTTGTTCTATAAACGAAGGATTTGTTTTTAAAACGTTTTCCGCAGATTTTGTTGTAGAATCCCAAATGGATTCCCTTTTCCTTTTTCTTAAAAGACAAACCAACTTTACTTTCTAACACGTACGGCAGTACGAGGAAACATTTCCTCCTAAGGCATCGTAAATTTCAGGGGTGCAGCAGAGATCTTGAAAAGCAAGAACATGCACGGGAATTGAGAAGCATAAAAGCAATAACGACAAGGGAAACGGGGCATCTTTGGAAGAAACCCTAGGCCACGAAAGAAGAAAGACCAAAAATGAGCGGATGAATCGGACGAAAGCTTTAAGCCAAGGGAGAAGTCCGAGGCACGAAGATATGATCTTGGAGATGAGCGAGCCACGAGAAGGCCTGGAGGAACGAAGAAATGTCTGACGCCATTCCGTTAACGAAGAAAGCAGCCAGGAAATGGAAGCCGGGGGTGAAGAAAATGTAATATCCCAAAAAAGGCACGGAGGAAACCATAATATTATAACCCAAACGGAGGAGAAATGCCCAAGCGGCTTGCATTGCTTAAAATTTGATATGAGCAAGGCCTCGGTGTTCACCTTGGAAGTAAAAATCCATGGGGATACCAACGAAGGAGAATTGATCGTGACTCGAAAAAGAAGTCAAGCCCAAAAGGAGAAGTAGAAGGACGAACCACCTAACGGCTGCAAAGTCATCACGAAAATGAAGAACAGGTGGACTGCAGAGAAGTACCAGCCAGGAAAAAAGACAAAGAAGTGCAAAAGACAAAAGAACGGAGAAGGCACCTGCGACAAGAGAAGGACAACTGAAGCATCATACACGGTCCTCGCACTGAAACCATCAGAGATATTACGAAAGGAGGGTAATAGAAGCGACTTTGCTTACCCCTCCACGAGGGGAAAGCAAAAGGAGGAGAAAGCATTTCACAAAGATCGCTGCGAGTATCACCAGACGCAGGGGCACGACAATGACCACTGTCAGCATCTACGTAGCACCATCGAGGGATACATAGGCCGAGGAAAATTTCGCCAATATGTGACTATCCCACGGAGATATTTTGTCTAAAGCATGGGCGAGAGCTATCATAAAACAGGAGACGACACGATAAACTTATCCCCGCGCTGAAGGATATAGAGCACGAAGAGGATCAAACTAGTTCGGCGCCACTAATTGTGACAATGACGATCCATGAACAGAGCACCACGAAGGTGCTCATTGACGAAGGAAACACGCGCAATGTCCTATTTTACGAACAATTCCTCTAAATGGGCCTCAGAGAGGAGCATATGGGCCTGACAATGGCATATATCCATGATGCCTATGAAATGACGATGGCGCCCAAAGGAGAAATAACATTGCAGGTGGAGATTGGGCCTGTAAGGACCCAAACAAAGTTCATTATTATTGATTCACCAACCCCATACCACGCAGTGTTGGGGGAAAGATGGATCCACGAAATTGGCGGAGAAGTATCGAAATGCCGACTGAACATGAAATTCCCGACAGCGTACGGAGAAATGCAAATTTGGAGAGAAACTTTTTTTAATGCAGGAAGCAAAAAGGAGCTTACAGGAAGTAAAAGGAGCCGGCAGCACGAAGGGCAACATGAATAATAAAAAGGGCAATGATAAGAAGATTAAAGCTATAACAAAGGGAGATACCACGCGGATACAATGACGGCAGCAGACCTTAAATGATCGAACTACAATAATAGACATCTTTTAGGGGGTGATTGTAACACCATACAAAAAAAAGTAGCAAGAAGCGCAATAGAACAATTGCCATAGACAAGGAGCATACCTGCCGTACACAGGTCATCTCTAGGATCCTCATTAATATGTATGAGGCGAAAAATAAGAATCCCAATGATAGAGATACTCACACGTCATAAACTGCGGGAAAGCCTATTTCCCGGACTGTTATCCTAGATCCCCTTTGGCCAAGGGTGGTCGACAGGTAGGGACAGTCCAAGAAAACATGGGTAAACACACTTACCTGAGGGGAGTAAAATCCTATCAATTTTGGGTAAACACACTTACCCAGGGATAATCGCACTTATCTCTGGGTTAAAACAGTATCCTTAAGTTGTGGAGAACATTCAAAAACACCAAGATACTGAAACAGACAAGTTATATAAAGAAGGAAAAGTGTTCAGGTGAGCGAGGCCATCCTCGTCACCCACACCCAACAAAAGTTCAAACAGAAAGGAACGAAGCCATCTTCGTCCTATCAACAAAAAACCCAAGCGTCCACGGTAGCAGCCAAGCAGAAAAAACAAGTTAGGGATGAGGCCACCCTCGTCTCAAAAAGACAAAGATAAATACAAGTGAACGAGTCCATCCTCGTCATCATCAGTCAGAGTAAGAAGAAGAAAAATCAAACATCAGGTACTTCGGCGCGGGGAAACCTTAATCCAAGAGTCGGGTACAAGGCATTGAAATGATCCTCGGCAGCCACAAAGGTACTATTGATAAACTCGGTGGACTCCCGAGCGTACTGGCGAATCCGAGGTTCTGCACCGGCAGCTGCTTGTTCATTCACGCTCGCTTCAAGGGCATTAAGTCCTTCACGAAGTAGGTTAGACTCATTCACCAATGATGCTTCACGAGTACCGAAGGAAGCAATGGTGGTATTCCTTTCAGCGACCAAGCCTTCAGCAGCTACAACCCTATGGGTGAGGTCACCCACTTGAGTCTGCAACTTATGAATTTGCTCATCTAAACCTGCAAGCATAGATAAAAACATGATATGAGAACTCGATCAAGGAGAAAAAGGAGAACAAGAAGATAAGCATAGCACATGCCCTAAGCTACCTTGAGCATGACTCTGGGATAATTCAAGATTATGCCCGGCATCAATACGTTGGGAATCAACCCGGGAGAATTCTTCGGATAATTGATCATACTTATTTTCTATGGTATTTAGCGAAGATTGAAGCGATTCAACCTCAGTTTTCAAAGAACGATTAGCTACATCAAGGTTATGCACCCTTTCAGAAAATTCCCTAACAGCAGAAACCGAAGCACTGACAGGCTGGGAAGATGAAGAGCCAGCCCCGTTCACTTTCTTTTCTAATTCTTTCACCTTAAGATACAATGAATTCCTCTCTGCAACGTCCTTTGCTCGTGTACTCCGCAAGTCCTCCAAATCTTGTCGGGCATCAGCATTTTGTTTCTTTTGAAGAACAACACGCTGTTCCATTGTATTAATATCCCCTCTCAATCTCGCAATAAGCTCATCTTTTAACCCCAGAGAAGCCTGAAGATTATATATTTCTACCACCATCTCAGCAGTATGGAATCGAGAAGTCTCCAGCTCGATTTCAAGACCGCGATTAATGGCTAAGTGTCTATCCTTCCTTATATCAGCATACCAAAGGTCACGACGGAATCTATCGCGTTCATCACGAAGGTCTTCAACGAAGGGAATAAAAAAGAGGAGACGAGAACGAATATCCAATCCCCATGCAAGAACATACATACAAGAAAGGCAGAGAAGTACAAACAGAAAAGAGATAGATCAAGCTTACTTGTAGATTTTTGTATCTCCTGGGTTAGCGCGGAATCAGCCGAGGTTCGAGCTTTTTGGCAATTTCCTTGTCATCTTGGGCGTCACTCAAGTTCTTCTTCAAACCCACCAGCTCCTTCTCCAACTCTGTCACCCTCGAAGACGAAGTATTACCTTGCTGAGAGTACTGCAACTCGTTGAACTTCTTAACATCATTATCACGATCAGAAACAATCTGAGTAGCATAAGCTTCAAGTTTAGCACACTTAGCTGGATAAAAATTCAACAGCGGGGCAGCACTTCGCACATATTGAGACAACTACGGGCAAAAAGAAAAATGGTGAGATACAAGTTCGGGGAACGAAGGAGAATCATGTCAAACATCAACAAGGAAAGAAACTCACCGCATACAGGTTGAACTTCGGGAGGGAGCCGGAGAACAGCTTCACTATTTCCTGGGCCTTCTCCAACGTAGGTACTTCACCAACAGCAATGAATGAGAAGGGTCCAAAAAGCAATCCTGCATCCTCCAACTGCGATCTCTCCTCGGGACTTACCAATAATGAATTCACAGAAGAAACATGCGACGAAGGTCTCAAACATCGTGCAATAATACCTCGTCCGACTCCATCAGAAGCGGGGAAGTACCAGCCGAAGATACAGCCGCAGGGGCATGAGGAACTATCTTGAACAACGAAGAAACACCCAAACCACCACTAAAAGGGAGTAACAGGGACGGCAAAGGAGGTACTGGTGTTCAGCAACAGAGAAATGCCGACTGTACCATTGCGGGTAGAATCCGCCCAAGATAAACGAGGAAGACCGGGCAGCGGAGAACTAAACAACGGAGTACTTACCGCACCAGAAGACGAAGCAGGTATACCAGCCAACAGAGTTGTTGTAGAGGACTACTCATACTTCCTTCAACTTTACTTTTCTTCTTCTTATTCACAGAGGTTAGGTCAATAGGCTGATCAGCATTACCCGAACAAGTACCAACAAGAGCATAACCACTACCCCCAACACTACCACCATTTTTTCGATTTAACATCAACATCCATACTCTCATCATAGGAGAACTTGGACGATGCACTTTCATCATCATCATCACTGTCATTTTCTTCTTCTCCTTCCAAGACGACATCAGCACTTTACCCCTTACCAGCACCATAAGCAAGGTCATCTTCCAACACCTCGTTAGGAGGGCTACCACCAGTACTTTGCTCTTCTTCTTCTTCACCAACCTTCTTCTTCAAAGAACGCTTCTTCGACTGCAGCAACATGTACTTTTGTCAAAACTATGGCTTCAGGAGGAAAGAACAGACAAATACAAAAAATTCAAAATCAAAATTCAAAATCAAAACCATACTTTTGACAACGAAGCAGAACCATCATCTTTCCCCGAGGTAGATACATCACCCTTTCCAGCTTTAGCCTTCCTTTTTCTAGGCACAGTAGCAGACTCCTTGTTAAACATCCAAGCAATGTAGTTGCGATACTGCGGAGGAAGCTCAAACAAAGGCCTCGACACCCTATTCCCCGAAGCATCAATCTTAAAACCAGCAAACCAAGGGCCAACAAGTTTCAGAGGAGTTCGCATCCACCTTCGGTCATGATCAAGACGAATTCTTTATTCCATTGGGAAAATATCCTTACTACCAGGAATCTTGGTACGATTCACATCATCACAGTCCAGCAGCAACGAAGGGAGTTCCGGAGTTCTAAGACGACGAGGGCCAACACACCACGACAAATAATTCGTGGCTTGAATGGCATCACCTCATTTTGCATTAAAATTGGCAGGAGTATAGCGCGAAGGATCGTCATTAACAGGAGGATCAAAAGGATTATAACAACTTATTCTTGATTTACCTTTGCTACGAAGCCAGCACTCATGAAGAAGCCTAAGGAAATTTCCACTATATTGAAAGATTCCTCGAATAAAGCTCTTTGAGGAAATTTGGCGGTTCGACAGCACGTCAAAGTAAAAGAGATCATCAGGGTTGAACAGGGGAAGAACCAAGCCAGCAGCAAGTTGACCAACAGTAATGAGAAGGGTGTTCTCATCAAAGGGGAAGTTGGAAACCATATGCTCGGTTAGAACGTCCGTTTCTCCGTAGTATTCAATCTCAAAACCATCGAGAGAGTAGGTACTTTTGATATCTTCGAGGGGAATGTGACGATAACTCTCTGTGGACGAAGGTTCAAGCCTCAATACTTCATAGTGGGGGGTACTACTGTCAACTACTCAACCGAGGCTGTCGGGGACGAAGTATCTGATTTAGACTTCGAAGCCTTGGATTTCCTTCTCGTCATGATTATGAAAAAACAAGAGAAAGAATAAAAATGTAGCAAAAGGCAAGAACAACCATGGAAAACAAAGCAATCGCCATACAGGGGGAACAAAACAAATCAACAACAAGCACAAACAATCACTGCGGCAGAAGAAAATGAACCAAGCAGTCAACAGTAGCAGTGATTAATGATGTCATACGAAGAAGAAGAAGCAATATCATTACAGAAGAAAATGAGGAGTCAGAAGGATTACCTGAAGAAGGAAGCCAAAAACTGCACTGAGTGGAGGAAAATCAAGAACTAGCCGATAGAACTCACCGGAAGGAAAGAGCAGAGGTAAAAGAAGGGAAGAAACCGACAACAACAGAAGAAAAAAAATGTTTTTTTACCAAAGGAAGCAGAGAGAAGAAATAAAGAAGAAGAAGTTAAAACCCAGATCCTCTTTCTAGTACTTATAGCCTCGAGGACTGATTAGTAACTGACGCAAGATACGAGGGGAAATCTTATACACGATCTAAGGTTGGGACCACATAATAAAGACGTGGGAAAGTGGCGGCAGAAGGCGAAGGGTTTTCTTCCATAATTACCCTTGGTAATAACTGAAAGAAAAGGGGCAAACTGTTAATACCAAAATATCGACGGCCACGTGTCACTTATCTAGGACTCGGGGCACGATATAAAAAAGAAGACGAAGTACCAAATCCATCTTCTACGCGCTTTACCCCATCACGAGGGCTGATGGGAACCGAGGGTCGTGATACACCTACTCTAGGTAGGCCTGAGCATGAAGGACGCGTGTTGAAGGTGTTACCTCTCAACCCTATGCCGCGAAAAAAGGATAGGGAGACGTGTCGATCACCAAGTGGATACCCAAGCATGATGAGTCACCAAAGGATAAGAATCAGCACATCAAGAGCATCGAAAAAGCTGGACAACGTAGATAGATTCTGCTAAGGAGGTGTCGATTCAGGAGTGGGCAACCAAGGCGGTGCAAGAAGTCCAGCTGTTGGCAAACGACATCAAATATAGAAGGAACCAAGTGTAGTAAAAACCAATTACCTCCATAAACTGCTATAAATACCCCACTCCACTAAGAAATGAGGGGGTCGAGGAAATTTAGGTGGATACGCTGAGGAAACACTCACTATCTTTTAGCCCACCCAGAATATTGTAATCAAGAATAGTGTGAATATGAGTATGAGCTATAGTTTTCCCCGAGGATGTAGGCACACGACGTGCTGAACCTCGTTATATTTGTGTATCATTTACTATTCCAGTGTTAATCACTCCATGTGATTTAATCTCTCCTTAATAGAGATTATCTGATCATTCAGCTCCCAAAACTACGATGAACTCCCTGGACTTGCTATCTTATCCGTAAATAGCACTGGGAATGAGAGTTGTTGTGTGATTACCATTATTAAAGTCATTATAATGCTCGTATAGGATAAACAACAGACTCCGTTCTATATCCTTCTATGGTGGGTTAGTATAGCTGAAGGCGCCTAATTAAGTTTTAGATACCTCTAGTTGATATTATTCGCCCTCGTGGATATGTCTGAGGTATTGCAGGACTAAGGCCACTTATCTAATCATTTTTAATGTTACTCCACTTATTTTTAGTTGATGTATGATATGGGAAAATTAGTATCAACATCTGCTTCTTCTTCAATAGGGTGAGTTAGGTAAACTTTCCAATCCTTTTCAAGTGCAGACATCCTATTTTCAAAACAGATAAAGTTTTCATTCATGGTCTTCACATGATCTCTTATTTCTCTATCACTTGTTTTTATTTCATTCATTATCGTTTCCATCTTGATGGTGATATTCATGATGCATTCTTCAATGGGGACAAGGTGAGATCATTGCTCGTATCTTCAGATTTCTCATTGCTTACACAATATTGTCATCATATGATTCGAAATGGACTCTTTTGTTGCGAAACAAGATAGTCCATGCTTCATTCGATTTGTGAGAATCACTACCAGTAGAAGACATAGTTCCAGAAATGAACTATTTTCAATGATCCTAACCTTAGAGTATACATTGTTTCCAATATATACTTCCTCCAAGAAATCAAGAATTGAATGAACAGATATTTAAGAATATTTTTTTAATAACTTTCGAAAATAAAACCTTGTATACATTATGTGTCATCTAGATATTATGGGAATAAAATCAGATACTTTCCAATATAAGAGAGTTTAAAATAAATGAAAATAATTCCCTAAGTCTATAAGACACATGTGACAACCATATTTGTTATTTTGATAAAGGCAAGGAGTTGCCAGTATTAGTAAAATAACTAGATTGATAATTAAGATTATTAGTTATATTGTTCGAATTCGAACTTAACTTAGTGATTTCTTTATCCATTTTAATAATAACATTTTTATAACTAGCTATGAGATCGTTCATTTCAATCATTTCCTCAGAGGGTTTGACTTCAGAAATCGAACCAGAAGCATGAGACGATCTTCTCTGAGAACCAGAATAACGATGATACTGGGGTTTTCCATTTTTCTTGTTGTTCGTGAGACAAGTTGACCTGTTATCAGAATTTTGATTAGGTCTGCGATTCTGTTGGTAAAAAGAATCACTCTTTTCTCTACTTTTCTTACTCAATGTAGTCTTCCTCATAGTACTTGGTTTGTTCGAACCATGTACATAATTGTTACTCTTCCTATGATTTTGAGAGGACATGTTCCTTATTTTACTGATGTCATTTTGACACTTTCGAATATCATTACCCATGTTAACAAGAGTTTCATCATCTCGTCTAAGAGAATCAAAGGCTTGTTCAACATTATTTAGCTGTTTTGAAAAACATTCATAAAATTTATGATGCTTTGTGGTAATGACTTAAACACTTTTCTCTAGATCACATAGTTTGTGAGAGAATGCTTCTAACAAAGTTTCCTGAGCGTCCAACTTTTCTAAGATATGGTGAAATGAATTAACATTACCAGATTCATTGTCCATATTGCATTCATCAATCCTTGCGATGTGTTCCTTGGTTGATTCAGTTTCGGAGACGTAATCAAGAGTAGCGGTATAAGCTTTACTTCTCCAGTTTGGATCTTTGTTAGGACAGTCAGGAGAGATATGTCCAAAACCTTGAAATTTGTAGCATTGTTGGATATTGTCATCTTCATCCCAGGTTTCCTTTTTTTCTTTGGGTGGAAAGTTACTCTTACGAGGAGTAGTCTATGAACGTTTTGAGGAATTTTGTCTGTTTTTACTCCAAAGTCGTTTGAATGTTGTGAAAAGAATGAAACAAGTTCTTCAACATTAGTCTTGAAATCATCATACTTTTCACATTCTTCAACAGACTTTTCTGAGCAATTACTTGCTTTGAGACTAAAAAGAGAATTCTTATATTTCTCAGACAAATGTTCATGATCAATGATTTGCAAATTTCCAACCAGAGTACTTCAAGTTAATCGGGAGAGATCACCATTAGCCTCTAGGATGGCATGTTTTTTTAGCTTCGTACCTGGAGGGCAATGACTTGAGTATCTTACACAAGATTTCCTTTTCTGGAATAGTTTTCCCCAAGGAGAATGAGGCATTAACAATCTCAGATAGTTTAAGGTGGAATTCTTCAAAGGTATCGTAATCACTCATACGAAGATTTTCCCAGTCAGAGGTAAGGGTCTGCAGGCGGGCTTCCTTTTCAGAGGTATTCCCTTCAAAGACGGTTTCCATGATATCCAAGCCTCTTTCGAGGTTTCACACGTACATACGTGATGATAGAGATCACGAGTGACCGCATGAATAATAGCATTCAAACCATCCGAATTTTTCTTTGCCTTTGTCTGTTCATCACCCTCAAAATCAACCAGTTCTTTGTATTCAGTAGTAGAACTAGTTTTAAATGGGCGAGTGTAGCCTTTGACAACAAAGGTCCAGGTTTCAAAGTCTCTAGACAAAATGAAAGACCGCATAGCAGATTTCCACCAGAGATAGTTTGTCCCGTCAAATCTTGGAGGCACATTGACTGAACTAGAATCACTGTTCTAATTCATGTTTTTCTTATAGGTTAGATCGAGCCAAACACATATTGTTAGATCTTAAGTGTTTGCCTGCTCTGATACCAATTGAAAAGACGAGGGTACCGAGTACACCACCAATAAGTCAAACCTTGAACGGTTCCTGTAATCAAAAACTCAAGAACAAGATCTCTTTCGTCACTGATTGATTCACACAAGGGAGTCAATACAAGATTCCGGAAGGCTATGTCAACAACCAAGTACGATACTTTAATTATAAATGACAAGTCAAATATAATGCGGAAATAAAGTAAAGTACACACAAGAATTTTGTTAACGAGAAAACTACAAACTCGTAGAAAAACCCCGGGACTGAGTCCAGTTTGAACACTCTTAAGAATTAAGCCGCCAACACACCTACTCTCATACTTCGGACTAGCTGGTGCAGACAATATGACCCTAATACGACTATTAGTCACAAAGATTTCCCCTCAGTATTCCTACGCCTCCAACCACAGCAAGGTGGTCACACACAACACATGTACTCCCCTACGCAAACAGACGTCCTTTACTGTCTTACGCAAAAGTTGCTCCACAGCCCGTCGTGAAGACAATCGCTACCCGACGTCAAATCGGACGACTACAATCTTATGGAAAACAACCAAATAACGGCAGGCAAATCCCTAGATGATATACTTGGAAACTTACATATATTTCACCGAAGTCGTTTTACACTAAGAGCGAGGATATTTAAATTTACTTGGTAATAAACCCGTCGAGATATCGATTGAGGTTTCAAAACCAAAACTCCCGAAAAAATAGCCTATCCAATAACAACAATCTTAATTCCACTCAATATCTATAGTTTAGGCACATAAACCGAAAGCGGCTTGCTGACAATCAAGGTTAATAAATAAAGAGTATGTTCTAATCACAACGATCTTGAATGGCCTTATAGCAGAAGAGAAGGACCATAGAATAAACAAGATCACAAGGTTTGATAGATGTGATAGAACAAAACACAAGTACAATACAAAGAAGACTAGTAAAACATAAACTAGTTTCCTGCAGAGGTACTTTTAGGCTTCTCGATCCCTAGAGAAGACTTCCTCGCAATTCTAGACCAAGAGCAAAAGCTCAAAGGTAACTGAAAACAAAAGCGGCAGACACAAGCTATAGATCCGAAGAAAAGCTTGGTAGAGGGATAAAGCTTTCAGGAGAGATACCATTCCTATTTATACTGGCTAAGGCTTAGCTTTGAAATGAGGCTAACTTAATTTCGGAAATTCATTAAACCACATTTTCATATTAGTTCAGAAATTCCTCACTTAGACTCATAGCATTTAATGAGACATAATACTCTAGCATTTTTACATTTGTAGGTGTAGAAAATGCATTCTACAAATAAAAGCATCCTAGAGGTGAGGCTACGTAAGAAGAGTATCAGTGAGAAGTACAGAATCATCAACAAGAAGCTTTAGGTTTATCACCATGCATAGAGGATCAGTGGGTGGAACACCAAGAACCACATTAGCATACAATACTGCTGAAGCTTCATCAACCAATACTGCTGAAGCTACATCAACCAATACCGCTGAAGTTACATCAACTAATACCGCTGAAGCTACATCAACCAATGACCGTTGAAGTACATCAGTGAATATCGTCAGAGGAATGGAAGAGTGAACTGTTGCCAGCGGGTAAAGGACACGTCACCGACAGAAAGCTGAGAAGTGGTTGAGCATCAATGAGGAGATCAGAGTGGTCAGGTTGTCAGAGTTGATTTGTTGACTCAGTGGGATCCGCGTCAGCAATCCTTATCCAGAAGAAGACTAGCCCGCTGAAGTTAGAAGAATGGAGATTGAGGTCGCCGTCCATGCTTGTTGGAGGAGGAAAACACATGATTATTGGATGTTGAAGTGTATCCGCTATGTGGCGCTAAGCCAAGGCCGGTGTAACTTAGCTTTCCTAGGAGAAGATACACCATAGAAGAACTCTAGCATAGGATTCCCTTTGAGGGTAGTATTATAAATTCGTCAAATAGGTCTCATATAAATAGCTATGTAACCCTAGAATAAGGGATGGTCTCTACTACTTTCTCCCTCTACCTCCATCTTCTTCTCTACCTCTCCTCTACTCAAAAACAGGAAGAACACTTAAGTTCTCATGGAAATCCATGTAATTACTACAAATCATTAATAAAACCTTGTGTTTATGTGTTTCTCATATGTTATTATTGGGTGTATTGGTAAAATCTCTAATATGGGGATTTTACCAACTACAACATTACTGAAACATATATAATTAACAAATGAAAATATATATTCAATAAATGTTTGGCCAAGAGCAATCAAAGCAAATAATACTCATAAGGTATATTTGGATATTTCATTAATTCGAAATATGGTGCTTACCAAATATGCTCCTTGGGAAAGAGCTCATTTCGAAACGTGTCCTTTAGTTTCGAAAATCTCCTTAAGGTATGTAGATGGTGAAAAATGGAAGAGGGACAAAAATGTAAAACGACTC
>JAJJMA010173236.1:0-16103 GCA_023529015.1 Papaver nudicaule
TGTGTTACTTATGAAGAAGTCTTTTTCTTTTCAGGGGTTGATTGTGTTGGTACAGTTTCTGCGTCTCTGGTAACATATGCTTCTATACAAGCACTTCAACCAGATCTTATCATAAACGCAGGCACTGCTGGTGGCTTTAAGGTATTCTTTCACTTGACATGCTTTTACTACTTATGATTAGTTGTTGGAATTCAATTAATGATAAGAATGATTCCAAGTTTTGAAGGAATGGAAGGAGAGTGGCTATCCGTTCTCCAATGTTGTTATCCCTTCCACAAGCTTTAGCTGCTTTATCAGCCATTGGGATTAGATTGAAATTCCTACAGACATAGTTAACTTGGAAGAAACTAAAGTTACTTGAGATGTGGAGACAATTATCCAACACTGTGTTGCTAAACCAGCTAGTCTGGTTAGCATTATTTCTCAAATAAAGCACTGAATTCTTTGCATCACTACAGATACACAATTCTGATAAACTCCTTGCCCACTGGATAACCTCTAGGATAGCCTAACTTTCAGCTTCTTCTGCACTTCTTGCCAGTCCTTTCACTGTTTTACGGTCTTTATATTATAGGAACCTGCAAATTCAGTCATCACCAAACCAATTCCAATTTCATTAGTACTCTGAACAAAGGAGGCATCACAGTAAAATCTAGTGCAACTGTCAGGGACTGCAGTATCCTCCTGGAGAGTTACAACAGAATTTGTAGACAAATGATGTTTGAGTCCTGTTTACATTGCTGTTACTGACTTCATGACATAGGTTGCAGTATTAGTAGCACTTAGATTCTTTCCTTGAAAGACCTTGAAACATCTATCTCTCCATATAGTCCAAGCGACAATAACGATAGAGCAAATGATGTTTATGTCCTGAGTACTATCAATCCCTTTCTTGATCCAATCATGAATGGTGATGTTAGTGTCAGAATTACATAAAACCAGATGCCCATAGGGGACTAAAGCCCAAACCGATGTAGAAAAAGCACGATTCAAGATCAAATGTTCTGTAGATTCAGAATTGTTGTTATTGCATAGGTCACAAACACAATTATGATTAGAGTTAAATCTGTTTAATCTAACCTTGGAGGGTAAGACATCTTCAAAACACTTCCAAATAAACAACTGAACTTTAGGTAACACAGGAATACTCCAAATGAATCTATAAGACCTAGAGTTGGGGTTGGTATTCTGAGTTGATCCAGAATGATTACCTGAAATGATACCATATGTAGCCTTCACAGAAAAACTACCAGATTTAGCATGAGGCCGTATGAGTCTATCTTCACCCGAAAGGGGAATCCTAGTTCTTATGATTTTCTGGACATTATCGGCAGTGAAGTTAGCATGGAGCATATTCTCATTCCACTTTTTAGTATCTTGTTCTCTAAACTGAGCAACAGCATAGTTTGGGTTAGTACCAGTTATATAAACGGGATGAGATGCATTAGGTATCCAATCATCATTGAAAGCATGGATGTCATGACCATTTCTGACTTCATAGAAAGAGTGCTTTTTGATTAAATCAAGACCATGACAAATGGGCCTCCAGGTCCAGGAGGCATCCTTGGGTTTTGAGTGGTGCAAAGGATGACAATGCCTAAAGTACTTGCATCTAAGAGCTGATTTAATGAGTATTGTGCAAGTCTCACTTGCAATCTTTCACAATATTTTAAAGTTGATTGAATCGTCAAGCTGTGTCCGTTATATATCAGACTTATTCGATTCTCTGAAGTGTTTCTCATAGATCCAAATTTCTTATTCCAGTTTCCTTTGGGGTGCATTATTCCAATTCTCATCTCTCTTTGAATCTTTGATGGTTTCAGGAAAAAGGGGCTGGCATTGGAGATGTATACGTGGCATCGGATGTTGCTTTTCATGACAGAAGAATACCCATACCTGTAAGGCTTTATACTTTTTCTTTTTTTGCCTTTTGTTTTTTGTACCAGTATTCGTAAGCTCCTCATTGCCATTAACGGCTACACTAAATTGGGACTATGTAGAAATTGTTCACATCGGTCAAGGTCAGCCACTGTACTACAGTAGAAGATAATTGATGTGCGAACTAGCTAGGTTTCCCAATTGGAACAGTTGAAAATCTGTTTCTTATTGATGAAGTTCTTGTCCCGGTAACTTGTTCTAGTATCAGGTGTGCACTGTGTACCTAAGCATCTCTGGCATCTGAAACTTTGATGTTCCACGTCAATGACTTGTTTATTTGGAAACAGAAGTGTCTAACTAAGAGACCAATTCATCTAAACAAATACCACTATTGTTAGTAATAAGTTTACCATGTTCTAACACTACACCATGAATTACTACTACACTATCTAAGCTCCTTCCGTTTACTAATTGTTGCAAGCCTTATGTTTGTTGTGCAGGTGTTTGATCTTTACGGTGTTTGTGCCAAGCGGGCCCATTCAACCCCAAATCTTTTGAAGGAGCTGAATTTGAAGGTGATTATTACGATAGCAAAATCCTACAACTCTGTTCCATTGATGTTGTTTTTAGTTGTCTCTTTCCTGTCACATATTCTCAGAACTTGAATTCTTACAATTAATATCAAGAAAAGCTGATTTGTCAGCGAACTTGAAGTGAAATACTGTCAACTTGGAATGCTGTCGTAATCTAGAGTGGCAACATTAGTGAGCTTGTTAGCTTTGTGGTATAGGCAGAATATTATTCTGAGGTGTAGCAAAATGCCTCAGTGCTGGTTAGGTAATCATTTAGTTGGTGGAGCATTCCCTTTATATTTTAGGTAATCATTTAGTTGCAATTTGAATGCTAAATTTTAGACTGAGACTTCTGGGTGAGCAACCTGTAGTGGGCTTAAATTATGTTCGTAGTTGTGTTACACAATTTTTTAGTTGCTTGGTTACGATGATCTACTTGTGTAGCCTTCAGATTGCTTCTTTCATCATATGGGAAAGCCCTTAATTCTGCTTTAGTTATGCATTTAGTATCTCTACACATTGATGTTCCTCCAAACTTACGTATTGTCGCTTCGGCGTTGTTTGTCAAAATATCTTAGGTTGGAAAGTTGTCTACTGGCGATTCTCTTGATATGTCACCAATCGATGAAAAATCAATTACTGCAAATGATGCTACCGTTAAAGACATGGAGGTAATTTCTTATTGCGTTTCTCTCCATCAATGTTTTATGCAATAGAGCTGGTGCGTAACAGTGGAACTTGTTTTTGTTTTATCTCAGGGAGCAGCTGTGGCATACGTGGCAGAGCTCTTATCAGTCCCTACAATCTTCGTGAAAGCTGTTACTGATATTGTTGATGGTGATAAACCAACTGCAGAAGAATTTTTACAGAATTTGATAGCAGTTACTGCTGCTCTTGATCAGGCCGTTACCAGAGTTGTTGAATTTGTCAATGGGAAGTGTGTCGCTGAGCTCTAAAGGTAATCCCTCTATCACAATATGTTACCATCGTTGTGCCCTTACCTTAGCATAGCATCCTTGCCTAACATGATCTTCAGTTTCTTTGTGTTTCATCAGGTGTGATATGGTGGTCAGACTCCGTAAGATAGCAGCTCCAGTTTCTCCTCTCCAAAGGACAGTCTTCGACAAACATCATTTATATTAGTTAGGGTTTTGCTGATGCACAGCTTTATTATTCTGTCTCAATATGTGTATGAGCAATATGTGTATGAGCAACATTCGTCCAATATTCCAATTAGTCCCTTGTTCTTTTACAGGAATGAGGAGGCCTCCATATGATGGAGGTGTATAATGAAACTTTTTATAATTTAGTGCATCATGATTCATATGGATCTTTTTGGCATCCTTTTTGTTCTTCCAATGAATAAGAGGTGCAAACCAATGCCCTGTTAAATTGTGCTTCTTCATGCTTCCACCTCCATCTTTCTCTCTCTCTCTCTCTGTTTAGATACATAAATGGTAGAATTGACTTTTAAGCCCCAACAGCAGAACCTAATTTGGGAACTAGTTAACTAAAGAATGGAAGAAATGATTTGCTACAGAATTCAATAAACTACGTGTCTTTCCTTGATTAGAAGATTTTGGTCATTGTTTTACCAAATAAAAGGATACCACGCAGTCAAGTAGCACTTATGAACAATATTCTCTCATTTTCCAGTCTAAACAGTTAAAGATCCTAGAGACAGAGGGTGAGGTCATGGCGCCTCCACATGGTGATGATGGTAATGATGTTGCAGAGGAAAGAGCCATCAAAACAATTGTCATTGTCATTGGTAATCACTAATCACTGTTTGATATTGTATAGATAGAGTTCTTCTTTTCTTCTATCCATGTGAATTACTTTTGGTTTGTTTAATCTTGTTTCTCTTCTGATTGTGGAATCAGCAATGCAGAAAGAAGCAATTCCACTAATTAAAAAGTTCAACCTCTCACAAGATATGAATCCTGTGTAAGCTTTATTATGCTTTTCCTGTCATTCCCTCAAATTTTGTAATGTTGAAATTTATAATTTAGGTCTGAAATTAAGACACCCATTTTTATCAGGTTTCCGAAAGGAGTTCCTTGGATCAGATATCATGGGATTTACAGAGATTTGAGCATTAATTTAATCTGGCCTGGAAAAGATTCGATTTTGGGTAAATATCATTTTCTACTGCATTTTCATTTTTTAGGCTTGTTTCAAGATATTGTTGTTTGCTCGGCGTGTGTGCTGTAAATGTAATTCTGTAAACCAGTCTACTTAAAGACACTGGGGTGATGTGTAACTTTACTGCTCTTTCTTCCAGGGGTTAACAGTGTATGCACAGTTTCAGCATCTCTGGTCACTTATGCTTCTATCCAGGCGCTGAAACCAGACCTTATCATAAATGCGGGCACTTCCGGTGGTTTTAAGGTCCGTATTCTTCAACACTGATGCTGTATTTGTAAAGATGGTGATTGGTGAGAAATGTTTACATAAGCAAAAACATTAACGGTGCATACCTGAGTTTTTCTTAACGTAAATTACCCATCGCGATCTATTGTGATGGATTTACCAAGTTATGGCTTCATTGGCTTGTTTATTTGTTAAAAGTGAATTCCTAAATTCTTATCAGGCAAAAGGGGCTTGCATTGGAGATGTGTACATATCATCTGATGTTGCTTTTCATGATAGAAGGATACGAATTCCAGTAAGGATCCATGATTTTTTTTCCCGGTTATACAACTAGGCCACACACCCTTATTTGTCTCCTTTCGGTATCCAGTGTTGATAATGACAAGTACTATTCCTAGTTAAAGATCAAACAATAACTAGATGCCAAAGTACTTTCACATTATTTGGCGTGACTATCAGGATTTCCCTATCTGATAGTTCCTAAGTTGGGCAGTTTTTCTGGTGTCCAACTATTTTGTGCAGACTGTGCAAACCTAGGTACAGGCGGTTTATACTTGCATCTGAAATTTGAAAATGTGATCTTCCAATTTTAGATTTATGGTGATACCACACAAAATCAATTTGACTTGAAGACTTGGTAGTACATTACTAATAAAATCTATTGAGATGCATTATGCAAAGTCCTATCCTTAGTGTTATACCTTTTATTTCTTGTGCAGGGTTACGATGTATATGGAGTGGGTGCAAGGCAGAGCTTTTCAACCCCTAATCTTTTGAAGGAACTAAACCTAAAGGTCTGATTTGTGATAGTGGTAACTTGATATGAATAATTTTCATCGTTTCTCAGATTATTGTCACTTCTACTTGAATCACATTGGATTTGAGGAAAAATCAGAGCTTTGAAAAGTGCCTTACAGTTTGGTAACATCTGAACATTGAACTTTCACAAGTCCACTAATATGTTTGGAGATTGCCCATTAAAACTTAGCATTTGAAGGAGTCATTTCCATTATGAAGTAAGCACCTGGTTGAAATGTGAATAATGGAAAACTGACTCTTAGAAAGTAGCCACCAACTTACATGACTGGGAGAATAAGTAATCGTTCCATTACTCAAACTCTAAGCACATAGTAGTTGCATCTATTCCATAAATACAAACTTTCAACAAATTACCCTGTATTTCTTGTGGTATGTATCTCAGGTTGCGAAATTGTCTACGGGCGATTCATTGGATATGTCTCCAGAGGATGAAGCATACATTACTGCAAATGGTGCTACACTCAAAGATATGGAGGTAAACTTTTTAGAAGTGGAGAATATAGGCAAATGGATGAATGTTATTCCCTCGATTTATTTTGTTTGAATTTTGCATCTTAGGGAGGAGCTGTGGCGTATGTTGCCTATCTCTTATCGGTTCCTGCAATATTCATAAAAGCTGTTACTGATATCATTGATGGGGATAAACCTACAGCCGAGGAATTTCGACAAAATTTGGCAGCAGTGACTATTGCACTTGATGGAGCAGTCACCCAAGTAGTCGATTTTATATGTGGAAAGTCCATGTCGGAGCTCTAAGGTTAGTCTTATCGACTTAGACAAAAAGACTCTCATCATCAAATTAAAATTACTATACTCCCATACAAAAGCGAACTGTTCCTTCAAGATCTGTTTTTCTTTATCATTTGTAACAATGTCTGCATCTTACATTGATCTTCATTTTCTTTTGCCAGAGTATAACTAAAATGTCTTGCTAAGTTGTCATACTTGAAATTTCTTAAAGAGACACAGTTCTCACAAAGTGAATGGTTATAGTGATAATATCTTAAGAAGAATAATTTTTTGATAAAGAATCTTAAGAAGAATAAAAGGGTATTACTTGTATGCATTGTAAGCGACTCTTAATCCCTCCACCCTAATGAATGAATCTCTTGGAATCTGCATTGATAATCTTATCATATTTGCTAGTAAAAGAAATAAATGTTACACCATATGTTTAAATTGACTAACTAAGCTATGAACAGAATTCAGTTCTTGTTTCTTGATTCTGACAGCTTGAAAACATGAATGCTATTTGAGATGCTTCTGGATTTCTAAATTCCTTCAACTTTCTTATGGCTTTGACCGAAGGATAATCACCCAAAATAGGAGTTTCTTCGTGTAGAAAAGTTTGCAAAGTAAGAAGGTTCTCAGAATAGTTGGAGAACGAATAAACCATACTATACTCAAGACTCTGAGTATGTCGCGATTTCTGTACTTCTTTTGTATGCACATTGTAAAAAATAAGATATCCTTTTCCCATTGGCCGCCAGACCAGTAAAACCTGATCAAAGAATGTTACAATCTCTGTGCCAAGGGGAGGCAAAATATCAAGAATGATAGTTTCCTTAGTCCATACCTGCCCGATGTGACCCTTTAATATATGCATATGGAATTTACATGAAGGTGGCTCTCCAGGTGATATCAGCTGTTCAATGCCCGCATCACAAAGATATCCGTTGTAAACCAAAAGTTTGTTGCACTTGTATGGCTGGTCAGTTGCGAGTTGTATGACTTGAAACTTCTCTTTGTGAAGATCGAATGAGAGAAAAAACGAAGGATTTTCCGACTTCCAATAGAGATATCCGTTACAGCAGATGACTGGCATTCGGTCAATAGGTTGAAGCTTACTATAACTAGAAGAAATCTGAGGTGGAAAATCAACTTCTTTCCATGATAATGACGTTCCCAATGTGAAAACCATGCACCTGATAGTATCAAACAGACAAACGATCTTGTACTGATTGTTCAAGGGATCAAATCCGAAGCCATAACACCTTATGTCAAAAACTGGAGGCAGAAAAATCCCCAAAATTTGGCGTCTGGTAGGATTACAAACCTCAAGTATCTGAGCCTCCATATTAAAAAAACAAGCCAGACCATTGCAAGAACCTACTGTTTGTCTTGAAAAGTTACTTGTAGCTATTTCTTGAAGCTCAAGACCATCTTTCTCCAGACAGCAGAATAAGCGATTCTTGGCATCCCTATCAAAATTGCGAGTCTTGAAGAGCAGACATGACTTGCTCTGATTGTATCGTCGAAAATGCATGGCAGCAAAACATGGGTCTCGGAGAATTGTCATTGCCCAAAACTTACAGACGCAACTGAACCGAATCAGCAACTTGGGACACAGCCCAGAAAGAATCTGATCAAAAATTATGTCGTTAGGAATAACGCTGACACTGCTACCAGTGCATGGATAAGTTTTCGTTTTCTTGATCGAGTCTTTGCTGGTATCCTCCATAGCTACAATGCGATTGAGATTTTCTACTTCCCCTTTTCTTTTTGAGGTTCTACGGCGGGTCTGCACGCTTATATATACATAGACAGATTGGTGGGAATTCTATTCTGTGTGCTTTCCCTAATTTTATTCAACTAGAGCCCCAAGTTTTACAGCTCGACATAAAAGTCCATGCATGTATGTATGGTTCTAACTTCTAAGTGGTGTGCTGAGTTCGGTTAAGCTTAATGAAATGGGCCAGCACGACTTAGATTTCTTGTGGGCCTCACGATTAAAAACAATGAATGGAACGATGTCTCCTATTGAATTTGAGTACTCCTAAATATTTTTTTTTTATAGAAAAAGGATATATTAACCTGGTTTTTTGGGGGCTGTGATGATTTAATGGGGACTGTGGTCCTCCAAAAATCGTCACAGTATAAAGCAAAAACCGTGACGATTTTCACAAGTCGTCACAATACAAAGAGAGAAACCATGACGATTTTTGGAGGACCACATCCCCCATTAAATCACCATAGTCCCCCAAAAAACTAGGTATATTAAAGGGCATAAATATTTACAAAGTTATATACAGATGGTCGCAAGACCTCCAAAACCGAAAGAAAAACTCCTTACAAGTTAACAAGAGTTTTCCAATGAAATACGACTTGAGTCGTTGTATAAGTCCTGAAAATTTATGTTTGTGAAGTCCATAGGCAAATGTCAAGCTTTGCCGCAGTCACAATATCATCCACTGACTTCACTTTGCCTTCATTTATGATCGCATTCCTCGTGAGCCATAGTTGCCAAATGATTGCTTATGGAATCAACGTCCATATAGTATAGCGAGAGGAGCTAAACTTAGTAATCCTCCAACTACGCAAAACCTCCTCAATACCCTCTGGAAACACCCAGCTGAGTTGCCAATCATTTAAGAACTGATTCCAGATTTCCTTGCCGTCTGGCAGTGAACGAATATGTGGTTTGCAGTTTCTAAACTCTTACTGCATAATACACAAAGGTAACTGAGCAGCTGCATCTTTCGCCATTGTAGAACGGTCCTTGTAGGTAGGGAATTATGCATCAAAGACCATATAACGAAGTTTACCTTTGGTGGAACTAACTTGTTCTCTAATAACCTCCAGAAGGAGCAGTCCGGTGTTGATTCAAACTGTTTTGTAAACAGTTTTTGGATGTAAGATCGCTAATACCTCTCTTGCCCTTCATGTAATACCACCTCTCTTAGTTCATGACGAATCTCCAGGAGGTCAATCGCCTCAGCGGCATTCAGCCTACAACGGAAAGATAGATTAAAACCTGCACTAAAAAAGACTGGACATACGAGTATTGCTTGAGTACTCTTTCTGTATAGCCTGGGATACTTTGAAGTAAGAGTTCTATTGGAGATCCAAGTGTTGTGCCAAAACCACACTGCCCTGCTGTTAGCCTCTGCACAAGTGGCCTAACAAATGTAGCTTCATTAGTCCGACAAGGAAGCGACATTAAGCTAAGACAAGGAAGGCCATTTGGCATATGCGACATTGATTGGTCAATGTCAATGTCTGGGGATTTAGAGTTGGCCCAACTCAAGGAATAAATCAAGGACATGAATTAGGTCAAGAGAATGACCTTGGCAAAGGCTTTGGTAATGCAACAAAGGCAATGGCGCAGCCAAACGTGCTATTGCAAGTCAAGTACTCGGCCAAAGGAAGCAATGAAGCTTAAGGCTTGTGGGCCAAAGTTATGCATCGAGTTAGAAGGCTTAAATGACATGTATACACGCTGGTTGTAGCGTCCAAAAGAGTGTGGCACATGGCATTGACGGGAATGATGCATCATGGCTGGGAATGGCCCATATATGAGCGGTTAGAAGTTGGTTACGACTTGGAATTGCGTGGCATGAGTAGGAGGACGTATGGAACAGTTATAAAGCGAGTTTATAACTATGTTTGGCCCTGGAAATCATAAAGGACAAGTGCAGCAACATAAGGCCAGTAGCACACAGGCCAAACAGTTGCAAGATGCACTTTTCACGGTTACAGGAACTACCCAAGGACACTTGGCTGTCCATGGCTTGTCAAGTGGTTGCATACGGTTTTGGTCGGTTTTCTACTGTATATAAGCTTTGTAAATCAGAAGGAGATAGAGAGGTAACTTTGGGGAAAAACCCATATGCATAAGCAGAGTGTTTAGGCCATTGTAGGGAGTTTGGCATCATTAAGGAGTGATGGCCATTTGTAGTCCTGTTTTGGACGAGTTTTGTATTCCTCCTTGAAGTAATGAAAGTGAGTTTTAGTTCTAAATATGTGTGTATGAATGGTGTTGATCTTGTGTGGAATTGGTAGCATGGCCAAGCCTTAGTGTAGTATGGGATGCACGAAAGGAATGACAGAAAATGAACAAAGACTTCCGTTGCCAATCTTTGATGATTGTGTATGTGCACTTGAGTTGAGCAAGTGTGTAAGGCTGAGCATTGATGTGTGAAGTTTGATTCACTGAACCATTAGTGTTTCCGGGTCATTCCTTAGTAAAAATTGCAAAGTGCGAGTTGAGGGTGTAACATTGGTGGTATCAGAGCACGATTTGGCTTTAGTTTGCGAAGATTTTCTCTCTTTGACTCGTGTTGGTGTCATTTGTTCGTGGAAGAACCCGAGAAAGTATTCAATTGGTTGAATGGTAAAACATAAGAGTTGGCTGACTTATATGGTGCAATTCAGAGTTTTAAGTCCATGTTCTCACAAGTATGCGAGAAGTATAAGCATTAGGAAGGAGGCCCTTTCGTAATATTTTTTTTTTTTGGCTCGGCCAGGGAGTCGAACTCCCGACCTCCCCTTTCGGGGAGGGATAGGTTACCACTGTACTACTCAGTGGAACCTCCTTTCGTAATATTTTCAATACCAAGATTACTGCAAGTAATGGGAATTTTGTGAAAATTCCTGGACACATAGTTTATTGCTGGCTTTTGCAAGAGGCAAAAGATATGAGAACCTACTATATGGCATAGGAGGTAAGGTATCTCATTGTGGCCAGTTGGTTGGAAGATTATGCGTGTTTCCCTCATTGCATATACCTTGGTGGTAATGCTAATTCTGGTTGTGGCCAGAAGTTTGGTGGCATATGGGATGTCATGAGAAAAGAATTGTATGGTCAATTCTTGTCTAGCATATGGCTTGTTGATAGGCCAAAGAAAAGAACATATGTTAGGAAAAAACCGATACACCACGGTCTTACGCCAAGTTTCTTTGTTGATGCTAGAGGTGCACAAGAAGATGCCATGAGTGGGCATAGTGCATTTGCATTTGGTAGTAAAGTAGTGGAGTCGAAATGCAAGGACTAGGGAGTCCAAAGACCGACATTTGATTTGGCGAAGGGTAATGACAAGGTAAACCAGATGTGTATGGGCAGGAAAATGTGTTCCAAGTTGAAGGAAGAATGTTATCTGTACAGGGATATGCTTTCTTCATGGAACAAAGGCAGCGATGCCTCATTTGCAAGGAATTTTGGCCTTGTTTACAACTGTCCAAGGAAGGGAGTTTAGTCCACAATAGTCATTAGATAATATGACTTTATTGAGCACTATGGTGATGCTCATAATCATCAAGTCATTCCAATTCAGTTTGTGCAATGTTGCACAAGATTATGTTATACTTGAAGAAGTAGATTCGGAATATAGAATGACAAAGGAGTGGTGATGCATATGAATGGCATGGGTCATTCTTGAAATCTTCATAGAAGCTATAACAGCATGAATGCCTCAGTTTAGAGGAATCTGACCAAGTATTAATTGGACGTTGTTTCGTTATGGGAGGAACAAAAGGAACATTGATAGTTAGGCTGAATGTCAGGTGGCATACAAGGCAATTGGTTGTGGCCTTGTTTCCTCGTTTGTTGTTAAAAGCTATAATGAAGTCATAATTGCAAGACTTGTTGGGTCTTACAAGTTTGTGATCAGTTGGTGTTGCAATTTGCAATCCATTTGAAGCATACTTTCAAGTATTGGGTTGTGTGTGGCCTTGGTGTTGGGAAAAAAATCTTTCTATGTAAGGTAGTAGTGAATGAGTGCAATACAAGAACGACAACAAGGCCAAGAAGTCTGTCCATCAAAGGAAGGAGTTAAGGAAAACTCATAGGCTTTGGAAAGTTTTCCAAAGAGTGAAGGCGTAGCGGTTCAAATGAATGCTTGAGGCGCATTGATTTCGAAAGCGATGTAGGACAGAGAATGGTATGATGCCAAGATCTGTCCTAAACTAGTTAATCATAGCTTATGCCAAGAAGCTATGCAACTCAATAGTTTTGCTTTAGGCGAGTCAAGCAAAGTATGACACAAGGATTTGTGCTAAGTGCATAGAAGTTGGAGCAAGTATAAGGCTTATACTTGGCCATAACACTCAAGGAAACGAGTTCCTTAGTGTGATTGCATCAATAGAGCTTATTTGGTACGCATAAAACCACTATGCATTCTATGGGAAGCTTGACGGAGGGCCATGAAGGATAGTATTCCAAGACATGTGTCAGCAAAACTGATTGAAAATGAAGGCCAAGTCGCATATAAGTCCTGTTGGGTTTTAGGATATAACCAAAGTCGGAGTTTGAAGGCATGAGACTAAGGCCATGATCACGATAATTAATGGGAAGATTGGAGCACAAAAGAAGGCAGCATGTGGACGGTATGGACTGGAACAGTGCTGGCCTTGTGCATCTCAAAGTTGTGTACACTCAGGCACATTTGACACATAGGTGATTTGAGGCTAGAAAAGAAGTTTGGCAAAGAAGAATCGCAAGATTTGCATTTGGGCATGGATATATGACCCAAGATGAAGTTGGAAGCAGTCGCGATGTAACAACGAAAGCTGAAGTTAATAGGAACAATGAAAAGGCAGTAAAGATAAGTGGTGGTGAATGGTACTAGGCATAAAGTATTGTCGTGGACGCCAGGAAAGCCAAGAAAGTTGCTGAATTTCCGAGAAGAGGTTTTCAGAAGCGTACTTATATAGCCAAGTAGTTCGGGAGACCCCGAATGAGTATTGTTCATCGAGGAAGATGAACATAATGGGTGGGGGAGGTTTGTTAGCCTCTGCACAAGTGGACTAGCAAATGTAGCTTCATTAGTCCGACAAGGAAGCGACATTAGGCTAAGACAAGGAAATCCATTTGGCATATGCGACATTGATTGGTCAATGTCAATGTCTGAGGTTTAGAGTTGGACCAGCTCAAGGAGTAAATCAAGGAAATGGATTAGGTCAAGAGAATGACCTTGGCATTAGGCCAAAGCTTGGCCAAGGCTTTGGTAATGCAAGAGAGGCAATGGCGAAGCCAAACGTGCTATTGCAAGTCAAGTACTCGACCAAAGGAATCAATGAAGCTTAAAACTTGTGGGCCAAAGTTATGCATCAAGTTAGAAGGCTTAAATGGCATGTATACACGCTGATTGTAGCGTCCAAAAGAGTGTGGCACATAGCATTGAAGGGAATGATGCATCATGGCTAGGAAATGGCCCATATGAGCGGTTATAAGTTGGTTACAACTTGGAATTGCGTGGCATGAGTAGGAGGACGTATGGAACATTTATAAAGCGAGTTTATAACTATGTTTGGCCCTGGAAATCATCAAGGACAAGTAAAGCAACATTAGGCCAGCAGCACATAGGCCAGACAGTTGCAGGATGCACTTTTGACGGTTACAGGAACTACCCATGGACACTTGGCTCTCCATGGCTTTCGCAGCGGTTGCACACGGTTTTGGTCAGTTTATACTGTATATAAGCTTTGTAAATCAGTAGGAGATAGAGAGGGAACTCTGTGGAAAAACCCATAGGCATTGGCAGAGTGTTTAGGCCATTGTAGGGAGTTTGGCATCATTAAGGAGTGATGGCCATTTGTAGTCTTGTTTTGGACGAGTTTTGTATTCTTCCTTGAAGTAATGAAAGTGAGTTGTTAGTTATAAATATGTGTTCATGAATGGTGTTGATCTTGCGTGGAATTGGTAGCATGGTCAAGCCTTAGTGTAGTATGGGATGTACTAAAGGAATGAGAGAAAATGAAGAAAGACTTCCGTTGCCAATCTTTGATGATTGTGTGTGTGCACTTGAGTTGAGAAAGTGTGTAAGGCTGAGCATTGATGGGTGAAGCTTGATTCACCGAACCATTAGTGTTTCCGGGTCATTCCTTAGTAAAAATTGCAAGATGCGATTTGAGGGTGTGACACCTGCCGTCATTCACTTCGAGATCCATACAGGTGAAAGTATTATTCCTTGCATTGTGTATGTCGTGCCATTAACTCAGTCCTATAATATCAGTGGGTGGCAGTGGTGTGAGAAATTCAGATTTTTAATTCGTTTTCTCACAAATTATACGTCTCCACAACGCTGTCTTCTCTTGTGCATATCTCCAATGCCATTTCGCAAGGAGACTATTATTCACTCTCCGCAAATCCCTTACTCCCAAACCACCCTTCTCTTTTGGAAGGCATATTTTTTTTCCAACCAATCCAACTCATCTTATTCTTATCGTCTTCTTCTCCCCATAAGAATTTCTCATAGTAGTTCTCAATCGCTTCTCTATTGTATAAGGCATTTGAATAAGAGAAAGATTATAGTTAGGCAAACACCCCAATGAATGTTTAAGAAGAATTAATCTCCCCGCTTCATTAAGTGTACGATGTTTCCATGGAGCTAGCTTTTTTTTTGCATTCTTTCAATGATAACTTCCCACACTAGCCGTGTTCCTCCTTGAAGCACTAATCGTCATACCTAAGTAAGTAATAGGTAGCGAGTCAATACCACAACCCAACTCAAGAGCCAACTCAACCACATCATCCGCAACAATACTAGTGATTTTGCTTTTCTCGAGATTCAATTTCAAGCTTGTGAGTACTTTTAACACCATCAAAATAATATAAAGCCTTCAAACCTCCTCCTTAGAAGCATTAAGGAAAATAATAGTATCATCCGCAAATTGAAGATGAGAAACTATCGTTCCACCCTCCACTACTGAAAAACCTCCAATTATACCACCTTCAACCGCCTCATTGAGAAGTTTAGAGAGAATTTCCACCACCAAAATAAAAAGAAAAGGTGAACGAAGATCACCTTGACGAATAACTTTAGATGGTTTTATTATATCGTTGCCGAACCATTAACCAAAACAGATAATTGAGCATCACATATACACCACTTCATCCATCCCATCCACCTATCACCAAAACCATTCTTCCGAAGAATTGAAAATAAAGAGTTCCAATTGACGTTATCAAACGCCTTTGCCATATCAATCTTGCAAAGAATACCCGGAAGATTCTGCTTCAACCTACTATCAATACATTCATTTGCAACTAAGATCCCATCTAGAATTTGTTTCTCCATGATAAAGGCCCCTTGAGAATCCCCAATAAGAGATGGCATGACTATCTTCATTCTTTCCGCAAGCACTTTGAAAATCACTCTGTAGAAACTAGATATTAAACTAATTGGTCTAAAATCCTTCACCGTATCAGAGTCTTCTTTTTAAGGAATGAGTTTGATAAAAGAAGTATTGAGTTTCCAATCTACTCTACCTTTGGAGTAGAATTCATGAATCACCTGCATATAAAGTCACCCTTAATTATCTTCCAACAATGCTTGTAGAACTCCATGTTAAAACCATCCGGACCCGATGCTTTGTTTGCTCCGCAACATTTCACCGCCATAAACACCTCTTCTTCTTCTTCAAAAGCCTTTCTAACCACGCTTGTTGAACTCCATCAACCGAAGAAAAAGATAAATTATCAAAATTTGGATGAACCTCAAAAGTATTAGTGAATAAGTCGAAATAATAATGATGAATTTCTCTTTTGATCGTCTCTTCATTGAACACATCCACCCCGTTCATCTCTAACTTAGTAATGTACGCAACATCTATTCCTATTGGAATTAACCATATTATGAAAGAAGCTCGTGTTTTTATCACCATCCTTGAAACCCTTCACCTATGCCCTTTGCAATGCCATTCTTGCTCTCATTATCTTCACCTCTTGTAATTTCACTTCAC
>JAJJMA010173258.1:0-25660 GCA_023529015.1 Papaver nudicaule
TAGTATTGTTTGTGGTACTTAAATGGATAAAGGGTTCAGTTTAATTTGGATAAGTCTATGGTGTGAGGAAGAGATACAAAATCAGGTATAAATTTCACCTTTTCCTTTTAGGGTTTTCTGATTTATGATAAAGTTTAGGTTTTTGCGTGAAGGGTTTTCTGAAATATGATAAAATTCAGGTTTTTGTGTAAAGGGTTTTCTGATTTATGATAAAATTTAGGTTTCTGTCATACAAATGATGTTAGTATTTGTTTGTGGTACCTAAATGGATAAAGGGCTCAGTTAAATTTGGATAAGTATATGGTGTGAATTTGCTCAAGCTGTATGTTTGTTTGTAAATATTTGTGCATTCAGTTTCATGTATGTTTGGGTGTCAATATGGTAATTTGATCTCATAGGGTAGAGAACAACGCCGTATCATGCCGTATGGACACGTGTGTCCGTGTATTTACGAACTTGTACGCCCAAAAAAATGTAAGTCTTTCGTGACGTTGTAACACCGGTGACATCTCAAGCTCCTTCCTCTAGACTCATACTTTGACGTAAACGCATTAGTTTCAGAAATGAAATATTACAAAGAAATATATTCAGTAATCTGTAGCATATACATATATAGGTTTAGTTTAGCTAGTTAAATTTCTGAACTTGAATCTTTGTTTGTCATCTACTCCAGCAATGACTTTAAAAAGCCATATATTGATATTATTTTGGACACTGGATCAACCATTTTTCTACCAATTAAACGTTTTGCATCTACAAATTTGTGAAATAACATACTCAGAGGATGCCAAAAGTTTATAATTAATTTGTAGATGTCAAATGCTTAATTGGTAAAATCATCGGTGATCCATGTGTCCAAAGTATTGTTAAAATAAGACCTTCTATAGTTATTGTTGGAGGTGATAACAAACCAAGTATCGAATACATTTGTATTTAGAAGCCATTTGTCTACTTAATAAAAATAAAATTCCAACATCCTATAGAGCCATACTGTATATTTGGATCAATGCCTCGATTTTCTAACCTCGACGTACTATTCCTTGCACAGTAGGGAAACGAGGATCATCCCATCCGTCAACTTTACCATTCACAACAAACCAAAGAAGTTTACGCTTGCTAAGAAGCGTATACAAATTAATCTACTAATGGCCCCAGCCTTACATTTTTAACAGGTGAATGAGGATTTACTTTTCCTTCTGGATGGTGGATTGCAAGCTAAAGCAGCCTTGTATAAACATAATGATGAATTGGCTAAACAGGTAATGTTCTGATCCTGAGCAGTTTTGTTGTGAAGATCATTCCAACGTAAAACTTTTAGAATATACTCCCTCCGTTCCACTTTACATGCTATATTAGGGTTATTTTTATGTCCCAAAATACTTGCCATAATTGATATTTTTCCCCACAATTTCCAACTACACCCTTCCATTTTATCTTGGAAATATAAGCTTTCTTTTAATAGGGTTTTCCACAAATATTAAGGAATGGAGAGAGATATGTTTGAAGACTTTTATCGAGGGTATGGATGGGAAAAATACATACCTCTCTCCACTCCTTAATATTTGTGGAAAACCCTATTATAGCAACTAAATTGGAACGGAGGGAGTATATCTTTGTGGTTATGATCCATGTTATCTTTTTTAGGTGTTTCATGCGATATTAAAGAATAAGAGTTGTAGCCTAGCTGAAATTAGGTGTTTCTCTTTTTTCAGCTAGAACACATGGAGCAGCAGCTCAAGAACTTCTTGATATTGTAGTGTCCAAGTGCAGGTAGTTCTCCATTTCATACAAACTCACAATAAAAATAGAGATCTTCGGAGGATTTTTCGTAATTCTTGTCGATTAGTAAATTTCAAGATGAGAATGATCGGAACTTTCATTTTTTTTATAAACTTGTGTCTCGTCTCAATCAATTTGCCTTATTTAACTCGAACTTAGATTAGAATTGGGAAACATCATTGCTTTACATGAACAACATAATGAGCGTTCCAGAGCCTTCCAATTCGATACTTCATTTGTGGAATCTGTCCCCTTGTTCTTGTGTTGTTTTGGTTAAAAACTTCAATATGTAATATTCATTTGAATTTGGATTTTCTTTTAGGGTTTTCTGATTTATGATGAAGTTTAGGTTTTTGTGTAAAGGGTTTTCTGAAATATGATAAAATTCAGGTTTTTGTGTAAAGGGTGTTCTGATTTATGATAAAACTTAGGTTTCTGTCATACAAATGATGTTAGTATTGTTTGTGGTACTTAAATGGATAAAGGGTTCAGTTTAATTTAGATAAGTATATGGTGTGAATTTGCAGATGGTCTTAACTCAATAAGCCAGGGCCTCGACAACCCTACCACTAAGAATCAATTGAGTTTTGCATTATACTTTAGGTAACGATAGTGCAACAGATAATTGTTGTTCTCCGTCTGGCAGTCTTCTTCTTCTTCTTCTTTTCTTGTTATCACCCGCTGGTAATGAAGAAGTAGAAGCCGAGGACTGGCGAAACTGAGTGCGCCTTTTTGCTGTTTAGGTAGTTAGTCCATGCATGATTGTCGATTGAGTCCATGCATGCTTATTCACCCTACCACTTGACTATTGCTCAAGCTAGTGACATTTGTGAACTTGAATCCTCGTTGAGTCACGGCTTTGTTTATGTATACTTTACCAGCCGCAATTTTATATGTTGCCTTCTACGCAATGAAAAAGGGGAATTCTCCAATAATTGCAGGGCTTAGTTTTTTGGATTTTTGCAAATCTCTTTTGTTGGTAAAATCATGGACCAGGGTGGTTTGTTTTCAGATTTTGGCAATGGTTCCCTGTGGTTGGGGTATTGAAGAGTGGTGTTGGTTTGGTTGAGAGGCTAACTGAAACATTAACTGCTGGGTTAGGGTAAGCCAAGGGATAACCATTGAAAGGTGTGTAACCTGTGAAAGAGTTTAGTTGGGTTTTAATTTGATTTGATGGGGGTAGTTGCTTTTTTATTTTATTTTATTTTATTTTGATACAGATGGGGGTGGTTGCTTTGAGAATATGGGTTACTTATTAGGCAGGTGGAAACATTTACTGCTGGGTTGGGGGTAAACCAAAGGTCAGATTGTTTAAAATCCTCAGTAAATTGTTTTATTTTGTTCATTTTCAATTCCTCAGTCAAGTAAAAGTACATTTTCTTCCCCTCCTTCTCTTCATTTAAGATGAACAATCCCAAGCTTAATCCAGATTTTGTTAATAATCCTTGCAGGGCAGAATATGTTAATAATCCTTGCAGGGCAATCATCAGAAAGCATGTGATCGAAAACAATGGTCAGTTGTACAAGCAAGGTTTGGATGGAACTTGGTTGCCTTTTTCTTCTTCTAGGTCCAATAAGCCAAGATGGTGGGACGAGTGTAATGGTGTACCAGTTGCCAGGAATCCATATCATGTGCCTGAATGGGTCGACGGTGGTATTAGTGCAAGTGAAAGAGCTAGAACAGAACAAGCACCAGATCAGGAAATAATACCAGCACAAGCAGCTGCACCAGAACCAGAGGTGACCAACTTGGATCCAGAACAAGCACCAGAGCAGGAAATAGTATCTGAGATCAAGAGGATTGCAGTCACCAGAAGCTTCAAATTCTAGATCACAAGGTGTCTGTTGCTGGAACTTTGGAGGTTCAAAGTGCATAGGAGTTGGTCTTGATCCTGACAAGTAAGGTTTTGGGGTTCTTCTCTTATTTGTGGTAACCAGATATGTTTTTTTTTTTTCTCGTTTTATTGTTGGTTGATACTAAGACATGGTGGTGTTATGTTTTGTTTTGTTTTAGTTGTGATGGGAATGGTAATTTGTGGTTTACATGTGTTTAATCTTTTGTTTTTGTTTTCGTTTTTTCTTTCTAAAATGTTATCTTTGCTAACACAAGATCTAGCTTATAAACTATGAATAGCAAGGAAATCTAGATAACACGAGAATCCATGAAATCTGCTAATTATACAAAGCCACATGTCATAGATACTCATCCTTTGAACAACACGATCGAAACACAATCTAAGATTAGATTATTCATCGAACACCAAGACGCATATGTTTGTCTTTATACCCATCCATCCAATCCCCCACCTAAAACCCAAAAGGGAAATCATGTAACACTTTCTTCATTTTCTAGCGCATCTTCCTTGTGTCCTCTTCTTCGCTGAAACTCATTTATGATGTGTAGATTTAGGTGAAGGGTATAATTCATTGTTGTATCGATTTAGATAGATAACCGTACCTTCTAAACATACATCAATGACATCCATAATCTCAAAAGACGTGACTCTGCATGAAGAGCAAGGTGGCTCTGCCCAAGAATCCCAATTCCTGCTCTCCATGCAAAAATACGCCAAAAAATCATGGCTATAGTGTAGGTGTGTATAGCTCTTGGCTGTCTAATCCTATATGCCCATGCCTAGGGTCAATAGATAATTAGCCACTGTTGTAGTGCCAAGGTTGATATTGATAGAGAGATTTGTTTTTTAGAATGGGAAAGAGACAATCTAACAATCAGTTATGTGAGATTGGAAAAAAAAGAAAGATGAAGTCATTTAAACCAAGTAACCTGCAAGGAGCCAAGGATATTGTTGATAAACTGTCAAAAGATGATCTACATGAATTGATTGATCATGCGAATGGCATCCGCAAGGAGGACAAGCAGGTTTCTGATGCTGGGAAGAATTTACGTTGGGCGGAGTTATGTCGTGAAGATACTGATCTAGATATTGGAAAAAAATATGTTGAAGATTTTACGGCAGATGAACTCCAGGAGTTTGCCGAGTTTGCAGCTAACAAATTGGATATGCTTGACCTTTGGAGACTAAGTGTTGTCTGATGAATCAAGGGGGTAAAGCTACTACTAAAATCCAACAGTTGCGTTCTTCTATCTTCGCCAAATTCCGCACTTGGTTGAGCTCTTTAATGGCAAATTAATTTCCTGTGTTTCTTTTTTGTTTTCCATGCTCTCTTGTATCAGTGTGTACCTCTTTTCTGATTCCAGTATTCTCTTCTGTTCTATGATTGTCCGTTTGTAATGTTTGTCGACTTTATTTGAAATTGTGGAGTTCGGAATTTCGTTGCTTCGTTGTATGAATCGCTTTCTTCTCACATATAGGTGGTTTGAATCGGTCCTAAATTTTACAGACTGCAAAAATCAATTAGAAACTTGAAGTTGTGAGCAAATTCCAGTTAGTGGGAGATGGTAATAGTCTCTCGAATGCCTCAATCCCATATTTCAGCCTTCCTTGAGATTTTCAGACGTTTGGTACACACCTTAAGGTTCATGGGAAGTTGTAGAGGCAATCAGAATCAGTGTCAAAATGTTGGTACACAATTGGTGTGCGGGGAATGAAATTTTCAAGGGCATTGATCTCAATACAATTTTGAATAACTGGATGCTGTAATAACACAGTTGTAATCTGGTTCTACTATAATTGACCAAAGGGTTACAAAAGAAAAAGCGGGGAAAAGCCTCTAAAGGACATGTCTATCCCTCAAACAAGAATAAAGTCGAAATTTACTAAGCAAGAAGAGACTAACAGTTAATGAAATAAACACCTAGATCAAATAATCCTTAGTGCTGTGGTGGTGTAGTCCAATCCATGCCGAAGATATCTCTTCCCCACCAAAAATCCTTGATCCAGAAAGGTTCTTCCTGAATTTGAGTGGGTCATGGCAGCTGCCGCATCATCTGTAACCATAGATTGTGGTTTTCGAAATAAAAGACGTAGTAATTCTTCCTGCTTCCCGGGGGATGATAAAATCGAACTTCAAAATTTTTCGCCGCAAAGTTGTACGTCTGACACATGTGTTGTTTCATCAATGCAGGAGAAATGGTGAGTCTTCGTCGGTGAATTTCCCGATTAACATTCTACTGAACCGTGCGTGCCATTCCTTTGTTGCATATTTGTGACAGTATGCCATTTCTTTTTTCTAGTTTAGATATCTGAAAATGCTCTCAATGGAGAAGAAGAAGAAGTGTTAGTTGGAACTGTTTTGTAATGGGTGTTTGCTTTAATACTCGAAGGTGCTGGTTGGACACCAAGGTGCTGGTTGCTTTAAATACTAGTGTTAGTTATGGAGTTCAGTTATTATATCTGACATGAATGGTTTGACATGAAAAGTCTCTATATATCTGACAAGAGACATATAGATACGCATTTTGTGGAGAATAGATACGCATAAATCTAGCATGCTGCAATTTTCTCTACATGCACTTGAGGTGCGGTCACTAATTAACTTTCTTAAAAAATGTGAAACTATTTTTTAAAGCCCAGACCTTTGGTATTATCCCCTAAAACCAAATCTTTGTAGCTTTATTTTTTTAAACGCAGACCTTTGGTATTCCCTGAAACTGAAAATCTATCTATGAATCTTTCACCAAAAGCAGCTACGATCATCGCAAAGCAGGCAATCGACATCAGTATTTATATCATCATCCTGCCAATTGTCCTTCGGATTTGCGCTTAGTGATTTCTAAAAGAGAAATCTCGGTTTCAAGGTGAGAAAAACTGCCTCATCCATCTACTCTAACTGATATTATGCCACCATATTTGTTCATAAGGCCACAAATAGCTATTAGACATACATGCAAAAACAGTTGAAGGTTTTTGACGATTAAATTAGTTATGGTAGTATGGATTTGCTACTTTATTAGCCTTTTTTTTCCTTGGTATGGTAACTGGCGGAATATCTTTCGATTTTTGTTTGGTTTCATGCTTTTGATACTTCACTTTTGTTAAGAGGCTTCCAAAAATGGTTTCATGATTTTACCATCACAATTTCATGGATTTTTTTTTTAACTAGTCTGAAGCTGCAAGAATCTTATGTTGCTCTTTTTAATTGGTTGCATGTGGCAAACGATTTTTATCGCAGCTGAAAGCATTGTACCAATTTGGTGCATGTCAGAAACGCCCACAGTTAGTTCTTAGAAATCCATTGTTCGAATTGAGACATTTGAACTTCAATTAATATTCCTGACTGAACACCACACAGTTTTGGTGCTATTGAATCTTGCAAACTCTGCTATGTATAATAGATACGGAGAGTTGGGAACTGTGGATTACATTTTCACATAGCGGAGGATGGCGTAACAGATACGAAAAGGATATTGTGCCTTTTAAATCAGTTGCATGTCGCATTCAATCAGATTTGAAAGCCTTGGACTAATCAGCATGCCGTAATTCTGATTCAGACATAGTTGCATGTCACTAATTCAGACACATACATAAATTTGAAATCCCCTGTACATTACACAGGATTCTGCAAATTAACCTCATAGTCTTGCATTTGTTGCCTGCAGTAGTTCACAATGGCGGCGACGCTAGTTTGTGACTGGCTATGGCATTTACCACTCTCGGACTGGAAAATTGTAAAGGAGTTTGGTCTTGAGAAGATAGTTCATTTGGCAAAAATAGAGATTCCAGAATCTATTCCTAATTACCTTGCAGGGTTCTGGAGGAAAGAAATACGGGTGCTCCGAATCAATGATTGTGATTTCTGTCCAGTCGTTGAAGAATTTTTGTTCTTCTTTGATCATAAACTAAAGAATAAAATAGTCCTACCGCCTATTGAACCCCTTATAGTTCCCAGAGACTTAGCCAAGTTCCTCTGTATATCTGAAGATGAAGCCATGGATCTGATAAAAGACTCGGAATTAAATGTGCGTTGGATTTGTGAGGACTTGCGTGATCACCCTAATCCCATCGTTAGGGGTAGAGCTTTTGTGCTGGATTTTACCGGACAATTCCTCTTCAGCAATGGTTGTGGAATGTGTCCATTGGCAGTTGTGCCAATATTGATTCAAGCTCTCAATGGTCTGTCCATTGTACCACTTGTTCTAGGACAACTGCTTGTGTCCCTGGATAAATTTCAAAGCAGGGGTTATCTCAGTTGTCCAACGTTATTTGCGGTACGTTTTAGTTTTTTATTACCATCTTTTATTCACAAATGTTGTCGTATTGTTTCCGCTACAATTTAAATATTTATCGCAGGTATGGGCACTGGAGCACATGAATTTTCTGGAATTCGACGAGCCCATGCAACCTGGTCCTCTTTCAAATTTTTATGAACGTTACATGCATAGCTACGGCGGGGATGCTGTTATATCTGTCACAGACGTCAGGAGATGGGCAATTGGAAACATTCTGGCTGCCATAAATGCTGGGCATTGAAGAGCGGATCAGTTCGTGCAAAGTTCATCGTTTGGAGAATTCCGCACTGGAATTTCGAGCCCCTGATCTGGTCTACTAAAGAAGAAACCTCCTATGTTGTCCTTCCATCTCTCAAGAAACTAACTTACTATGTCCCAGCCCTTGTCCTAAGACAGTTTGGTTTTCTCCAGACCCGACCCCCAAGAAGAGGGTTAAGGCCAATGTTGCTACGCTTGTCGCAGGAAGCACTGCATAGCGTTAAAGATGGCCTAAGCGCCAAAGGTGGTCGAGTTGCTTTCCCGGGTAACCTAACTCCAATCGGCCCTGCTAAGAATTACGACGGAGAATATAAACTATGGCGGGGCATGGAATTGCCTTATACATCCGACGATGAGTATGATACCGATCTATAGATTTCCCATTCGTTTTTTTCTTGGGGTGCGCACACACTGTCATCATATGTGGGAAACTTTTTGAGTTTAAACTTTTTGGGTATATATGTATTCGGCGTAAGTGAATGGTGCAAGTATTTTGGGTATACTCTTTTATGGTTTTCAGTCTCTTCTTTTATATATGTAGTCTCTTCTCATTTTGTAAAGAAGAAACTCTAAACTTTAATATACGGAGTATGTAGCTTCAGCAGGATTTAGCCCTGCTATTATATCACTTTGTTAGTATCATTTTAAAATAGTTGAGCTTTAATGCAAATTATCCATTGCTGTTAGGGTTGAATAGAGGGATTGGGATAGTTAAGAATATCATCGAAAAGTCTCCTCGATGGTAAGGATAACCCTGGGCTTAAATCTTGATTTGATTCTTCTGGTCAATGTGTAAGTTAATATGTACATAAGTTATCCAAACTGATTGGCTTAGGAATAAAAAAGTATAGTTAAGCTCAACTGCAAAATACGTTTGAATACTGAACTTATATAGACATCCAATATACACGTCTGTTCAAGACTCCTCATTTTCTACCAAAATGTAACGGAATTTCAAGAGATGCGTTTTTCCATCACAACATAGTTATATAGGGGCACTTAGAATGTCTTGAACTTTATATAGACATTCAATGGACGCAACCAATATACACGTCTGTTAAGTGAAATGCATGTACCCCTTCGGAAAAGAATACAACATTGCAGAAGATGAGAGTTCCATGACAAACGCGCTCATATTGGTCTGATGACTCTGGTTAATGTGTAGGTTAAGCCCAATTGCAAAATACGTCTGTGACAGATCCTAGGCCTGATCAGATTTATCTTGGGCTGTAACCTAAATTAAGCCCATCGGTGCTGTGTAAGTTCTAAACGATCTTATGGACTAGAGGTCTTACCCGGATGCTCGAGCCTGGTTCATGCACCTAAATATTAGCTCGCGGACATGAGCCCCTGACCCGGTTCAGAGGTCCGTCCATTTTGTTTGTCACGTACCCTTAGATATAGATAGATCGCGTGGCAATATAACCATATTTAGGCAGCTCAACTCTTATTGTCCTCGAGTGGCTATAGATGCTGGCTATGGACACCAACAAGTATGTAGAATTGGTGAGTGTCGAACTGAAACCTCCACATTGGACACGCAGAGTAAAAATTGATTTCTTCAAGTGTCTACTAACCCATATTTTGTCACTTTTCATCATTTTTGTCCCGGAGTAGCTACAGATGCCGGCTGTGGACACCCAACAATAATCTCGAATTGGAGAGTGTCGAATGAAAACCGACACGCTGAGCAAACAATTATTTCTTCAAGTGGCAATCTACCCATATTTTGGCACCTTACATCTTATTGTCCTGGTATGGCTATTGAGCTGTCTATGGACACTCAAGGAAATCTCTAGTTGGTAAGTGTCAATTGAAAACTCCCACAGTGGACACGCATATAAATTATCGAACATCTTGACGTTGCTATCTACTGGTAGATAGACACTGACAATGACAAACACAAGCTCAACGTGCCTTTATGATTCCCGAAGGCTACTGAATCAACAGCGTAGTTATATCTGAGCAAATGGACACTTGAAGAATTTATGGAATTGCTTTCACGTTGCTATTCAACAGTCATTCGACACTGCTTTGACAAACACATAGGAGAGTGACAATGTGGTCAGTAGTTGCGACGGTTGATAGCTCAATCCTTGCCAAGGATCCTGTAAGCAATCAAAACCGTCGTATAAAGGGGGAATACAGACACTACATTCACCCAGACGTGTTTATTGGATGTCATATCGCCACTTGATTCAAAAACCGTCACATGGCTCCATGAAAAAACCGTCTTAAATGCTCATTTGTGTACTAGTGAAAGAGAAAGGGTTTTGAGATTTGAGAAGATAGATTCGAATTGGAGAGAGAAAACAAATTTATAGTTGGGTAAAAGAAGAGATGAAACCGGAGCTTCGGGTTGCAGGTCAAAAGGCGAATATCACGCATGCATGACACGTGGAGAAGTTATAAAGATAAAGGAGAACGTGGGCACGGTATTTTCGGCGGGGAGAAATTTTCATCCCCGGCGATCATAGACCTTGGAGATGAAAGAGGCAAAATGTGAGTGTAGAAACGTTGCCAGATAAATGAATCCTAGTGGCGAAGCGGTATGGACTTGGAGTAGCTAAGTTACACAGGATCACTTAAAGAATGTACCCAGCGATGTGAAAGTGAGAGAATGCGAGTCAGCGAGAGTCGTCGAATGAAGCATAGCGAGTACCCTCAGAGCGAAGGAAAACCTGAGCGGGATGGGCAGTTGAGAAGTAGTTGGGAAGTGGTTGAGCATTTAAGGATGGTCAGAACGGATCTAATGTCAGAGTTGACTGGTTGACTCAGTGGAATCATCGTCAGCAACGCTTATCCATAAAAGAAGGTATCGTCGTAGTTGATAGCGATTACATCAGGATCGCTGAAGGTCACGGGTGGCGAAAGAAGACAAATAGTGTCAGTGAAGGTCGATATCAATATTAGCTGTAACCCATTGTAAATTCTCCCTATATAAGGCGAGATACCCCCAAGGTAAAAGGGGTTGGTGTAAATTTGGTCTGGCTTAGTGAGAGGAAAAGTAACTTGCTTCCTTGCTTTCCCTAATCCAGTACTAAGAGCGTGCTAATTTAGTATAGGTGTGAAAGATTAAATTTAGTTAAGGTAAGAAATGTAACCAATCTTCATATAGTAGAACCCTTGGATGTAAGCCTCAAGCATGAGGAAGAACCAAGTATATCGTTGTCAAGTATCTCTAACTCTCACCTCTTACTGTTTTGATATTATGTATGCTTGTGTATGAAGTTGTATAAGAATCATTGGGTGTACAGTCAAAGATCTTACTATGGGATTTTTGACTGTTACAAGTACTTTAGAGCAGAGTCCAGTGGATTATGAAAAAGCAGGGGTACCGAAATACAACCAATTTTTCGTTTGGGCTCGTGAGTCTTATGGTAAGATATGGACGATCTCAAAAATCAATATCCAAATATGATAACCGGAGTGGGATCACAAGTGATCGGTCCTGTAGATGGTGAAATGGAATAGGGACAAAAATGTAAAACGAATCTCTAATTATGCTCTGCCAAGAGGCAATCGCCTACTCAGGCACATCTCTATAGCTCAGAATACAACTTGTTCTGCAAGCTGAATATGCTCTATATGAGTTCTCTCTTATAACTCCCGGTGGAGAGAATAACATCATAGTGCAATGCTAAATAACCCCACCAACTCATAAAACCACCAATTTACTTCATGTCGACATCGCCTCGAATTCCTCGACATCAGAACTAAATTGCTCACTGGTACCATGGTGGAGAGTTAACAGATACACATCCTCATGGATTCCTCTTCAAATACGACTCAACATCTGAGTCTCAACGAAAGCCTCAGAAACATTGCGGATTTAGGCATGTCCAGAGCTCTCTGAGAAGTATACAACAAGCTAAGCACACTTAGACAGGCCATAATCTAAACACAAAACGGCCTAGTATACCATGGATAAGCATGCCATGACCTAGAATACGCCCTAGCCCAAGTGCACAAACATGCCATTGTCGAAGTGGCGTAGTCTAACACGCCACAAAAGCCCCAAAGCCAAGGCCGTGGCCACAGACCATGGCGCCATAGCCAAGGTCGTGGCCATGAGCATGGCGCCACAAATCTTGGCCTTGCCCACAGGCCATGGAGCCATACTCATGGCGTCAAGCCAAGATCGTGGCCATAAGGCCATGGCGCCATGAGCATGGCGCCACAAATCCGGACCTTGGCCAAAGCCAAAGCCGTGGCCATAGTCCATGGCGCCACATTCATTTATCCTTGGCCACCAAGCCATGGTGCCATATTCATGGCGCCACACTTATTTGGCCAAGGCCATTGCTATAAGGTCATGGCATAACATCCATGGCGCCACATCAATTTTGGCCAAGAGCCATGGCCCATTGTATACTATACGAGATATCAAAACATCACACGGGGGGATAACTTTAGGGGTATTGGTCTGGCGGTCTATGACAGTTAGAAAGAAACTGATAGAGATGATGGACAGTTACGAGAAGGTGGTGCCGAGTGGACACGTTCTACACGACTCTAGCAGTTACAGAGCACAACTCATGTCCTCCACTTCTCAACTCTTCCACGGCTTCCACCTTCTCTGTCGAGAGATCAGGGTGAGTTCAACACTATAAATAGAGGCTTCATTTATCTTCCAAGGCAGAACATTCAGAACACTTGAAAACACCAGAACCTCATAGCGAATACCTGAGCATTCAAAACACTTCTAGCCTTGGAGATTTCCAGTCACATTCACGACGGAGATCTTGAACTCTCACACCCAGAAACACTCATCCTCAACCTGATCTCAAGTTCCTTTCACTGTTTCCCTCCCTAGATCAACCTCTATCCTCTCTGTGACCGAACCAAGACTTGAACGACCATTGACTTGGTTTAGGCTTGTCTTGTTCGATTTTGATCTCGAGCACTGCGAAAGTACCCAGAGACGGTACAGTGTTTTTCAGGAAAGACACCATATATTTTTGTAACGAGGAAACTACGACCTATAGAAAAACTTCGGGACCTCGTCCAGATTGAACACCACACAATACTAATTGTCTACAAACACTAGCCTACTATAAGACTTCGGTCTGGGATGTAGCAGAGACCAACTCAAGCCGTCCAAGCGAATTGGCTATTTTCGCACTCCTTACGTCTCTAGATCCCCCAAAGATCTTCACGCACTTGATTCCCCTAGCTGACGTCCTTTACAGGCCTAGGAGTTGTTCTAACGGCTGTTAAAGGCTTGTGTCAATAATTCCGACTTTGCAACCTCAATTAACAACATTATGTTTGAATTGTCCTCTTCAGTTTGACATACACAAAGTGACTTCCTTCGGATTGCTCAAGGTCATACGGGAATCTACTTACAAGCGGAGGCTGATAAGTAAATCGTGTAAATTATGCCCAACTTGTCTCTACCTGAGTTGTAAAACTAATCACTTAAGAAACTTATACAACATGATATAACTAGATCTTACAACACCGAGTGCAGCCGTGCATTGCTTCCTTTCAACCTTGTATGTAACGTATCAGTTCTTGAATAACCATATTGCAGAAGACAATGACTATAGAATAGACAAGAACGTGATCAGGTTACCAAGGTTACGGGTTGATCTGATAACAACCACAAAGGTACGTTACCTCCTACCTATGCTTCCCAACTCTCAAGAGAAGTCTTTATAGTCGTTAGGTAAATCCCACAGAGGAACTGCTACCTAATAGAGGATGACTATACCACAACAAGCTTACACAGAGAAACTTCATGTATGCTTGATGCTTGTGGTTTTCGTTCTTTAACCCTCTATTTATACCCTCAATAGGATAGGTTGCTTAAGAATAAAGCAACTAGTTACTTGGCTTACAAGTTAGCAAGTGTTCGTGTAAACGAACCCGTTACTTAGCTTGCACACAAAGAAACACTAGATTTATCTCAATTGGAAATCTTTAAACATTTATCTGCCAAGTGTTTTGTTATCTCAAAAACACTTCAAGATAGAGATCCAACATACCATGGATAATATGTATCTTATTGATACATTGAGATTCGTTAGATGGACCACAAAAGATATTCTGATAAGCACTAGTCAAACTAAGAGATAAGGAGTCTAAAGTTTAACCCGCGTGAAATTCCAGAAGAATATCCACGTGGACGGTTCGGGAAACGTCCTTCTGAATTCCGGTCAAATTCATCGAATTTGTGGTTCACGTACATGTATGTGTACAAATTGATTTTATTGGAACTCAGGAGTAAAATCCGGAGTCAATGTTCACTAACCGGTTCGTGAACCGCCGTCGGTCAGAAATAGGGTTTAACTGGATCCGCTGGAAGTTCTGGGTTGGGCCAGGACTTAGACGTGTTATTACGCCATCAGTTATAATCCACTGGACTCTGCTCTAGTGTACTCCTTTAGATTCATTCATTTCCTACATGTGATTTGCAAGCAAACCAATGCAATAGAAAGCGCATCAAATCTATCTCATGTATCTTGTAACGTTAGTATTGTGGGAACAAATACTAACATAACTCATGGTTATGTAGACAAGAATACAAAATCTCAATCACTATAACACTATTAAAGTAACCGACTATTTCGAAAGATAGAATAAGTAGAATAGAAGAATTTCCATAAAAGTCATAACTCCTACTAACCTTTTGTCGATGAAGAATATTTGATGTCTTCTTTATATGCACTGTCTTCGTCTTCAAGGTCTCTACTTCTTTGTCTATATCCCAATTCCGAATCTATACTCTAGTAGGCTAAATCAAGATAAGGTGCACAGAGTGCTTACAGCTTCAAAAGCGATAGATTTCTTTTCATATTTACGCTCATGATTGAAGATCTGCTTAGCAACAAGGTCACTTCTTGTTATAGTTAAGTCGTGAACTTCTTGGATGGCATGTTTCTTTGATTCGTACCTTGAAGGTAATGACCTCAGAATTTTATACACAATGTCCCTTTCCGGAATAGCTTTTTCTAAGGTGTGACATGCATTCACTATCTCAGACAATTTGTGGTTAAATTCTTCAAAGGTATCATCCTTAAGCATTCGAAGATTTTCCCAGTCAGACATGAGGTTCTGAAGTCTAGCTTCTTTCTCTGCTGAATTCCCTTCGAACACGGTCCTTAATCTATTCCAAGCCTCCTGAGAGGTTTCATATGTGGCCATGTGATGGAAAAGATCAGGTGTTACTGCATGAATGATAGCGTTTAGCCCATCATAGTTTTGCTTGGCGGTTTGACTTTCCACGTCAGTATATTCGCCAATGTCTTTGGGGACAGACTCACTTCCTACCAGGGTAGTTGGAGGTGGGTATCCCTTTTTAACATAGACCCAGGTTTTAAAATCCCGAGCTTGCAAAAACGATCTCATAGCAATTTTCCACCATAGGTAATTTGTGCCATCAAACTTTGGTAATACGTTACAAGCTCTTATGTTTTGCTCCATAACTTACAAGTCGCGATAAACACAGACAATTACGCCTTTAATGTGTTTACCGGCTCTGATACCAATTGAAAAAGCAGGGGTACCGAAATACAACCAACTTTTCGTTTGAGCTCGTGAGTCTTATGGTAAGATATGGACGATCTCAAAAATCAATATCCAAATCTGATAACCGGAGTGGGATCACAAGTGATCGGTTCAACTCAAGATAAATCTTGGGAAATCCCCTGGATGGATTATTGACATACCCGACGCTTATTAATAACATACTTCTTGTGTTTGCTTTAATTATATAACCAGAGAATATAATGTTGAAAGTAAAGCACACAAGACACCAACGATTTTTTTAACGAAGAAAATACGACCTGTAGAAAAACCTCGGGACCTCGTCCAGATTGAACACCACACAATAATAATTGTCTACAAACACTAGCCTACCATAAGACTTCGGTCTGGGATGTAGCAGAGACCAACTCCAGCCCTCTAAGAGAATTGGCTATTGTCGCACTCCTTACATCTCTAGATCGTCATGCACTTGATTCCCCTAGCCGACGTTCTTTACAGGCCCAGGAGTTGCTTTAACCGATGTTAAAGGCTTGTGTCAATAATTTCGGCTTTGCAACCTCAATTATCAACAGTATGTTTGAACTGTCATCTTCTGTTTGACATACACAAAGTGACTTCCTTCGGATTGCTCCAGGTCATACGGAAATCTACTTACAAGCGGGGGCTGACTAAAGAAACTTATACAACTGGAGCTAACTAGGTTTTACAACACCGAGTGCAGACGTGCGTTGCTTCCTTTCAACCTTGTATGTAACGTATCAGTTCTTGAATAGCCTTATTGCAGAAGAAAAGGACTACAGAATAGACAAGAACGTGATCAGGTTACCAAGGTTACAGGTTAATCTGATAACAACCACAGAGGTACGTTATACTTGTGCTTCCCAACTCTCAAGAGAAGTCTTTATAGTCGTTAAGTAAATCCCACAGAGGAACTGCTACCTAATAGAGGATGACTATACTTCAACAAACTTACACCTGAGTGTAAAGAGTTTACAATCAATTCCACAAAGAAACTTTACGTATGCTTGATGCTTGTGTTTTCGATTTTAACCCTCTACTTATAGCACTCAATAAGATAGGTTGCTTAAGAATAAAGCAACTAGTTACTTGGCTTACAAGTTAGCAAGTGCCCGTGTAAATGAACCCGTTACTTAGCTTGCACACAAAGAAACCCTAGATTTATCTCAATTGAAAATTTTTAAACATTTATCTGCCAAGTGTTTTGTTAGCTCAAAAAGACTTCAACATAGAGATCCAACATACCAGAGATAATCTTTTATCTTATTGACACATTGAGATTCGTTAGATGGACCACATAAGATATTCCGATAAGCACAAGTCCAACTAAGAGATAAGGAGTCTGAAGTTTAACCCGCATGAAATTCCAGAAGAATATCCACGTGGACGGTTCGAGAACCGTCCTTCTGAATTCCGGCCAAATTCATCGAATCTGTGGTTTACGTACATGTACATGTACAAATTTATGTTTTGGAACTCAAGAGTAAAATCCGGAGTCACTGTTCACGAACCGGTTTGTGAACCGCTGTCGGTCAGAATTAGGGTTTAACTGGATCCGCTGGAAGTTCTGGTTGGCCAGTACTTAGACGTGTTATTACGCCCTCAGCTATAATCCACTGGACTATGCTCTAGAGTACTCCTTTAGATTCATTTGTTTCCAACATGTGATTTGCAAGCAAACCAATGCAATAGAAAGGGCATCAAATCTATCTCATGTATCTTGCGACCTTAGTATTGTGGGAACAAATACTAACATAACTCATGGTTATGTAGACAAGAATACAAAATCTCAATCGCTATAACACTACTAAAGTAGCTGACTATTTCGAAAGATATAATAAGTATAATAGAAGAATTTCCATAAAAGTCATAACTCCTACTAATCTTTTGTTGATGAAGAATATTCGATGTCTTCTTTATATGCACTGTCTTCGTCTTAAAGGTCTCTTCTACTTTGTCGATATCCCAATTCCTAAATCTAAACTCTAGTAAGCTAAATAAAGAATTGTGTTTTGACACCTAAAACTGACAATTAGCTTGACATACCAACGCTAGTGGGTTTGACCGGACAATGCCCCTACAGATTATGGTTGAGGGCGTAAACACTTCTAAGTACTGGCCAAGCCCAGAACTTCCAGCGGATCCAGTTAAACCCTAATTCTGAGCGACGGCAGTTCACGAACCGGTTCGTGAACAGTGACTCCGGATTTCACTCCTGAGTTCCAAAAAGTCAATCTGTACACGTACATGTACGTGACCCACAGATTCGATGTATTTGGCCGGAATTCAGAAGGACGGTTCCCGAACCGTCCACGTGGATATTCTTCTGGAATTTCACGCAGGTTAAACTTCTAACTCCTTTATCTCTTGGTTGGACTTGAGCTTGTCAGAATATCTTTTGTGGTCCATCTAACGAATCTCAATGTGTCAATAAGATAAAGATTATCTCTGGTCTGTTGGATCTCTATCTTGAAGTGTTTCTGAGCTAACAAAACACTTGGCAGATAAATGTTTAAAGATTTCCAATTGAGATAAATCTAGGATTTCTTTGTGTGCAAGCCAAGTAACGGGTTCGTTTACACGGGCACTTGCTAACTTGCAGGTTAAGAAACTAGTTGCTTTATTTCTAAGCAACCTATCTTATTGAGTGTTATAAATAGAGGATTAAAGAACGAAAACCACAAGCATCAAGCATATGTGAAGTTTCTATGTGGAATTGATCGTAAACTCTTTGCACTTCGGTGTAAGCTTGTTGTGGTATAGTCATCCTCTATTAGGTAGCAGTTCCTCTGTGGGATTTACCTAACAACTATAAAGACTTCTCTTGAGAGTTGGGAAGCACATGTAGGAGATAACGTACCTTTATGGTTGTTATCGGATTAAGCTGTAACCATATGGTAACCTGATCACGTCCTTGTCTATTCTACGGTCCTTCTCTTCTGTAATAAGGCCATTCAAGAACTGATACGTTACATACAAGGTTGAAGGAAGTAACGGACGGCTGCACTCGGTGTTGTAAGTTTCTTAAGTGATTCTTTTTACAACTAAGGTAGAGACAAGTTGGGCATAGTTTACTCAGTTACTTGTCATCCCCCGCTTGTAAAGTAGATTTCCGTATGACCTGGAGCAATCCGAAGGAAGTCACTTTGTGTATGTCAAACTGAAGAAGACAATTCAAACATACAGTTGATAATTGAGGTTGCAAAGCCGGAATTATTGACACAAGCCTTTAACAGCGGTTAAAGCAACTCCTAGGCCTGTAAAGGACGTCAGCTAGGGGAATCAAGTGCGTGACGATCTGTGGGGGATCCAGAGACGTAAGGAGTGCGGCAATAGCCAATACGCTTGAAGGGCTTGAGTTGGTCTCTGCTACATCCCAGACCGAAGTCTTATAGTAGGCTAATGTTTGTAGACAGTTAGTATTGTGTGGTGTTCAATCTGGGCGAGGTCCCGAGGTTTTTCTACAGGTCGTATTTTCCTCGTTAAAAAAATCTCTGGTGTCTTGTGTGCTTTACTTTCCGCATTATATTCTCTGGTTATATAATTAAAGAAAACACAAGAAGTACGCTATTAATAACCGTCGAGTAGGTCCATAATCCATCCAGGGGATTTCCCAAGATTTATCTTGAGTTGGACCGATCACTTGTGATCCCACTCCGGTTATCAGATTTGGATATTGATTTTTGAGATCGTCCATATCTTAGGCTAAGTCTAATGGGAATGCTAGTGCTACGAAAAGCGTGGTCTATTCCCTGAATGCTACTTCTATCTCTAGAAATAACTAGCATTCGAAGTACCATTGCTAATTTGGCGCTGAATGATTCAACGATGAAAAAGTGAACCAACACTCAATGGTTCAGCACCAAAACGAATATTCCCATTAGATCTGATGGCTGATAACGTATATTTTAGATCTGATGGCTGAGATTACCTGGCGCTTTACCATTCAGCGCCCCACCGCTATATGATTCAACACTAGACTGATAACTAGCACTGCTATCTAGCACACACCATTAGACTTGGTCCCTGATAGCATTGCTACAAATCTGATGTGTCATGCTAGATTTTGGTAGATCTAGTACTCCCATTAGACTAAGCCTTACCATAAGACTCACTAGCCTAAATGAAAAGTTGGTTGTATTTTGGTACCCCTGCTTTTTCGGAGGGTGTTACCAAATTCTACGGTAGGTGTTAATTCATTTGATCTAGTGATGAAGACACTTTTGTTTTGTTGGAATTGGTAATCCGTCCAAGGAATTTGGAAACCCCCTATAATAGTCATGTATTTATCCACTATCTGATACATAGTTACAAAATAAATTAGGTATGAGAGATTACAATCTTTATGAGTTACAAGAAGTCAGTCGATAACATTTCTCCTATTATAATAATTACCTATGGTTTTCTCTTCAAAGAAATATTACCATCCCAAGAGTTTGTGAATAACATATTATTTAATGAGTATATATGTTGTTGTGAAATGAGATCTTCCAACCAGACCGAACAATGTTTCAAAGAGTTCGATTGAAATTCTTGGAGATTATAAAGTTGGTGGATTATCCTGGATATACCACTAGGGTTTGGTATCATTGATGTAATATTTATGGATAGTGATGATTGTATAGGTAATCAAAGGAAATTGACTTGTCAGGTAAAATATACTGATATTCCACTATTATTACTTGTATTTTGGATACATTCGGATTTTCTAGCATCTAATTTAGTCGTGCTTGGTTTTACTTGATGACTATGAATTTTATTATTAGTATTTTAGACAATCATGTAATAAGTATAATTTTGAATTTAATACTATTCCTAGAGGGAAAAAACAATTTACCACTTTTACCTTCTAACCAGTTGAATCAGGTAAGTTTTGGATTTCGAGAGTTGTATCGCGTCTAATCCAGTATCCAATAAATTTTGCGAAATCCATCTATATCTAACTCTAAGAGGCGGGTCGGTCATTGAATCCATTAAAAACGAAACCAGAAAAACTATCACCCTTATATTATTAAACACATCAAATCAGTTAATAAGGATACACCAAAAGCATTATATCTCTATGTTGGTAACTATAACATGTCTATTACAAGCATTTGATAGATTTTAATTAGTTTGAATCTATTTAAAGAGATACATTCGTCCCTGAAAAGGCGAGGGTACCCAGTACACCACCAAATCCTTTTTCTCCAACAACCTATAAGACAACTTTGGATAACCTTTGCGGAACTAAGGTTGATTTATCAAAGTCTCTTTGTGTACTGATTAATCCACACAAACGAGAATCAATACAAATTACAAAAAGGCAAATGTTAACATATACAGTGATTTACCCAATATAATTGATAAACAAATATAATGCAAAAATGTAAATCACACACAAGATTTTGTTAACGAGGAAACTGTAATCCAGCAGAAAAACCACGGGACCTCGTCCAGACCAAAATGAATACTCTTAAGAGTTAATAAACCATACACGCCTACTATCAGACTTGGGTCACGATGACTATTATCAGACTTCGGTCATGATGACTAAAACACTTGATCCAATTAACAACAATCAAATGCTTCACCTCAGTATTCCCGCGTCTCCAATCAAAATAGTGATCCCGCACATGTAATCCCTTGAACCTCCAATTCAAGAGTTGCTTCACAGTCCTCCGTGAAGACTATCACTACCCGACCTCCAATCAGACGATTATATTTTCTTTTGAGACCATAAATCGATACAGTAAGGAACCAAAGCCATATATCTAATCAAATGGTATTCAACCAAATATCACAATTCAAGTGAGGTGGTTCTATGATACCGAATCAAGCCTAATATGTTTGTATCAATAAACTGCTTGATTTGAACAAGATTCTTATGTGTATGATATTAATCAAATACACTACTTGTTCTTGTCCCAGATTCAATCAAATCCTTAAATGGATACAAAGGTGTTCTTGAGGATAATCAAGAAACTTTAGCAATATAAACAAATCCAAATAAACAACTTGATTCCACTTCTAGAGTCTATCGGTTTGGCACACGAAAACATCGTTTCGCTTACAAATCCAGGTTGATAGAAGTCTAGATCCATAAACTCTACAACACACCTTGAGTGACAACGATATCAGAAGATCATTGACATAGAATGAACAAGGTGATCTATGTAGATATGGAGATGGTCGTATTACTATCAATATGATGGCTCCTAGACTTCTTGGTCCTGTTGGAAGCCTTTCCAAACTCAACTTGTTAACAACGAGTATAAAACTCGAAGAACTCTAGTTGGTATTATAGCTTAGAGAAATGCTAGAAGGACAAATCTTGAAGGAGGAAATGCATCTCCTTATATAGTGTTTCGACTAGGGCATGTTTAGCAAAGGAAAGTTCGAAACATTAATACGCATTCAATTCTTCAATAATGGCATTTAATACGGACTTAACTACCTTTGACTTCAAATGCTGAAAACCATAAATGAATACAAGGTTTCATTTATTATAGCGTTGAATTACTTGATACTCTAATGAGAACCGTCCATAGAACCGGTTTTACTTGGCACTCGGTTTCTGGGACAAAACCGGCTTTGCCTAGTATCAAAGTACTTCTTCCAAAGTTAACATGATGACAGCATAAGCTTTGAATGTTGTCATTAACTTGATCCTAGATTCCAAAAGAAAATAATGAAAAGATCTAGGTGTTCGAATTAAGCTAAGCAATATAACATTGCCGCAATTCGAAGGTTTGCCTTATTGTGTCATCTAATGAACTCTTGCATGAATGCACAAGTTCATGACCATGTTTGAACCAAATCATACTTTCAAGAATAAATCATTGAAGCACATAGTATGATTGATGAATAGTCTTCACATTCCATTTGCAAGTGCAAGAAATGAAATGTGGACAAGGAGATCGATTTCAATATAGAAGGATTGATTCCTTGTGTAAAGTGTATTGATTCCTAGCTAGGAAAATCAATACACTTGTTAAAGTGAATTGATTACACATTAGTGAAATCGATATACAATCTCAAAGTGGTTTGATTACAAACTAGTACAATGCATATCACAAGTGTTTAAATCGATTTCTGGCATTGGTGTTCGATCCACTACCATTACGAGATCAATTTCTAAAAGCACAAATCCATTCCTAACTTAAGAGAGATTGAATCCACCATTTGGTAATCGATCCAGGCAAGTAGATTGATTACCAATTAAGGGAATCGAATCATAGCCCTGGAAATCGATACCTAGCCAATGGTAATCGATCCAAGCTATAGTGGATTGATTTCTAATAAAATAAATCGAATCCTAGCATTGGAATTCAATACCTAGCAATGGTAATCAATTCATTTGCATGGTGATTGATTTATAGTCCATACAAAACTAGAAACTGGCTTTGTTGCTTTGTGAAAAATCACTAGCACTCTGAATGCACAATATAGTCGGATTATAAAATCCTTATCAATATTAATGCAGGCATTCATGAAATGAATATGAACTTCATAAAGCCATTCACCATGAACAACTATTCATAATACAAAGTTCCTAAAAGCTTGTATTGAATTGGTTTGAGGAAAGCACTAATGGAGTATAAGAAGAAGACTCCATTTAAGAAATGCTTTCTGGTCATGAAACTCAAGAGAAGAGAGTTCATAGACACTGTCAAATGTACTAACAATCACAATCTTCGATTAGAGTAATCGTTCAGCTCAGAGTAGAGGACCACTGGAATCATTGTGTCTAGAAGGACTAACCTTTTTGCTGAAGGAGGATATTATCATTTGTTCTTTGTTCGTCTTCAGTTCTTGATCAGCCATCGTCTACCTAACGGTCCAACCTAGTGAAGTCTGACTATTAGTAGACATGTTCAAGTGTACGAGTTTTGAACACTAAATTATGACAACCAAGCTTGACATACCAACGCCTGGTGGGGTTGACCGAGCATGCTCTAACAGTCTCTAATCCAATATCCAATAAATGTTTTGCGAAACTCATCCGCATATAAGGTTGTAAATGAATGCGTTCGGATGCGAATAGTGCAATATCTGTATTTGAATCCGAAAATACCAAACAACACCTGGAAACGGTTCAAAATCCGAACGGATAAAATCTTTTCCACTTCGAATTCTTATTCGGATTTTATCCGCATTTCAGAGAATATCCAATCTAAAATTAAGAGAACAGAAAACAACAAATATTTATTATTTGTTAGAGCATGGCTAGGTCAACCTCACTAAGTGTTTATATGTCAAGCTTAGTTGTCAAATATAGTGATCAAAACTCGACAGCTTGAAACACACAATAGGTAAAGACTTTATTAAGTTAACTTTAGGTTGTGAAAGATGTCAGAGAGATTTAGAGACTCTACATGAAGAGTCGAAGAAGATCTAGGAGCAAACGAGGATATTCAGCTTCACATTCAAGAGGTTAGTGAATATAAATAACGCGATTCCATTATCTTTTACACTTGTGCTACAAAAGACAAAACATGACTTAATGCTTGAGCTTTACGTTATGACTTGATCACTTGTGATCAATGTGTCTTAAGAGATAACTCCACGATATCGCTTGCGGTATTGTTGTTGTAGTTATGACATTTTATATTGCTTAGAGATTTCTTTTCTTCTCCGTCTCTAAGTGATATAAGTTTTTTCCTAAAACCTACGAGTTGGATAATAACAGTTTTATAATGTTGTCTTTGTAGTGTTACGAGAATAAATCCATCATAGTATTATGTCTCGACTTACCTTGTCTGACTCTGTTGGATTGTTAGTATGTATTCATATGTACTAAAGAAATCGATATTGTGACTCACATTTTTATTGTGTAGACTCGACATACTGTTTTTCGAGTTCGAATACTATATTGTTGTTTGGCTCTGATTTCTAGAGTTCGAAATCATGCATGTGATTTCAACATATTAACATCTAGAATGCCATATCACTTATAGATTTCGAAACCATATTCCTGTTTTCTTATTATGGACTTTAGAGTTCGAAACCTCCATGTATGTTTTGGTAAAACTGGCTTTAATTTCCGAAACCTTAATTTGGTTTGGGTCCATGAGCTTTTGTGTCCCAAACTTAAATCTAAGTTTTGACCATAAGAAAACTTGAGTTCAAAACTATGTTTGCTGGCTAACAATGACTTGATAATCGAGACCAATGAGTCTTGATCACGTGAGTTCTAAAAGGCCTATAATAAAGATTCAGGGGTTTCCTAAAGGTTTATGTGAACCGGAAAATATAACCTGTGCGTCAAGGATAAAAATGTGTGATGCTGAAACGTCTCTTGACCATATGGACTCTCAATTTCGATACCAAACATTTGTTACGAATATAATATCCAACAAATTTTGCCAAACCCATCCGCATCTAAATTTTGTGAAACCCATCTAATCCGGTTCGGTCATCGCCAATAAAATTGAATCGGGCTGCTCGGGCAAGGCCGTTTGTCATCCTAGTCGACAGGGTTAATATGGTGAAAAACCAAAACCCTAACAAGTGAAAAAACAAACAAACATCCAAATCGATCATTCCCCCTCTCTTCAAAGCAGTTCTCTGCTTTCTTCTCTCTCACTCCCGATTTCTCTGTAAGTCCATCGATCTTTGTCAACTCTCTGTTACTCGCTTACTACAGTTCCGGTTTTCCTAGGGTTTATCTATATCTCTGCATCAAGATCATGTAATGAGGGATTAGCTTCAATTTGCTGGAACTTAGGTCATCTATTTATGGTTTTCTTACACAGATCTGCATTTATCATCTAAACACTTTCTCATTTTATGATTTGATTTCAGATTCTGTTACTAAAGGACCTGTGTTGATACATCCCTCAGTGAGGGTTTGCTTCACTCTGATTCTACACGATGCCGGTATGGTATTTTAGTGATTTAGTGTGTTCTTCTTATTTAGGGTTTTATTATTTTACTTTAGATTCTCTATTATTTTGTTAACTTAATGTTTATTTTACTTAA
>JAJJMA010173277.1:0-11879 GCA_023529015.1 Papaver nudicaule
ACTCGAATAAGTCCATCTGCTTGAAATTCCCAGTCGATAATGTAATCGTAATTACCTACTGTCGATGTGGTTCGAACTACTAAACTTACTTTCGGCCTCGATTCTCTTATCTGTTGCACAAAGTTAAAGATAGCGACAAACGTTAGAAATCCATGCGCAGCTCTAATTCTGCAAAATTAATGCAAAAGAAGTATCTTGTTTTGCCAAGCTTGTCATTCATTTACCTCCGGTCTGCCAGAATCTGGACCGTCAGAATGTCTCCATCCAATTTCACCCGCATAACGTTCGAAGACACAAATCATGTTCGACTGCACAAACGGCTTCCCGTCAGAGGTAGAGAAAACTCCATCCATGTAGTGTGCATTATGAGGACAATCGTTTAATGGTACCAACGGCAGAGCAGTAAGACCCATACCGTATTCACCAGCATCCATGTATGTCTTAAAATACCAACCTTCACTAGGGTCCATATATGGCACAAAGAGCTCAGATGGGAACCCTTTGTACATGACACTCCTTAGCTTACCCGTATCCGGATCACGAACTTTAGCTTGCGAAATTATAACCCCGGCTCGCGGGTCAGGTCTCAAATGGAACTCCCAATTCGCCCAGCGCACTAAATGGCCGTCGATACTGAAACTACGCCCGAGAGGTTGTTCCATGGAAATTGGGTTGATTGGCATCATGTTTGACGGTGGCTTATTCTGAGCTAAATGCTGGTAACCTGTGTTCTTAGCTTGTGGAATCGGAATATCTTTTCCGATATGAGACACTTTTACAACTTGTTTCTTCTCCAGATCAACCGTTACAGTCAGACCCTCAATGGGTCTCATGAAGTAGTTTGTGGTACCTTGTTTTGAATAACATTGAACCTTAGTGACTCTCTTCCCTTCTTCATTCGGCCCGTACCAACCTGCCGCTAGTGCAAAACACACTAAATCGGATAATTCAACACCTCTAGAAGCAACAACACCTTTGAATTCTTCATTTGCTTGCGCTAAACTTGTCGCAGTGGTTACTTCTTCGCCGGTAAGCATTGGGTACCCGGATGCAGGGTCAATACTGTGACTAACGACCCGGTCATCATCCAAGTCTACTACAAGAACATGCGAATGGGAATTTGAGAATGCAATTACAAGAGCCTGTCTAGGGGGTAAGACATGACCTCTTTTCCAATTTAAAACAGTGGATTTTTCGGGTTCGTACAGCGATAAAGTGTGGATAGAAGGAAGATTTGATGAAAGGAACGGTGGGTGAAATGAAAGAATGGATTGAACTTTGTTTATTTCGTGCACAGTGAGTGGATCCAACGGATGTGTTGGGGTTTCAGCAAAGTGATCAATGAGTTTAGCACTGTTTTCGGTTAGTGAAGAAACATTGGATTTGGATTGAATCCTGTTCTTAGAAGTTGCACACCATGAAGAGTACTGTGAACAGTCGAGAAGAAATTCTGTATCATGTATGGGGAACCAAGAACGTAACAAGATTATAAGAAGAAGGGAAGAAAATACAAGAAAGAAACAATGAAGATATGAGGCTGCTTCCATTGATAGGAAGTAAAGTTCTAATGTGCTGCCGGTTATACATTTCTCATATGGTTATATCTACTTTTATTCTGTGCCTCACAGTTTGGTCCCCAAGGAGGAATCTATTCTTGGTGTCTTAAAGACCTAGCAGCTAAATTATGATCACCAAGAAATAAATGTGAAGCCTGTCCGGTGGTTGGACTTGATTTACGTGCCAATCACTCACCAACACTGTATGCTACTGCAGTCTGCATCAGGCAGATTGCTCTTGGTAGTTGTGTGAAGTCTTTATGATGCCTGTCTCACAGTTCTGACACCTTTCGTAAAATAAAGGGAATGCGCGTGTCAAGACTGTGGCACTGGCAAATATTGCTTTTGGCACCTTCCTTCACCAACCAGTCCAACCGACAGTCTTAAAATCAACAAGAATGCAACCAGAAGGATTATGTGACACATCAGTATCGGAATTCCATAATTCATAAAGGATTAGTAGGGGTACCGTTTGCACGATCCCAGGTCCGGATCGACTGTGAGTTTTTTGTCTTATATGCAATGGTACCCACTGAAAGATATGGTACCCCTTTATAAGTCGTGCAGAATTCTACAGTATTATTCTCGCGAAGAGTAGTCTGCAGGTAATTCTCAAGTAAAAGGACTGCCAGGAAGATGGACGCATTTTTTAATTTTCATCCTTTCTATAACAAAATTATGAACAGTCTACTACTTGCCCACATAAAGGTACTGTTAAGCTTCGCAGCGAGGTCTACTCATTAGACGTCATTCTTTTCCTTTTTCTGTTTGATTGCTTTTCTACGTTTCCGATGACAATCTTTAGTTCTCGTTGGATCTTTGCTCTAGATGGTGATATGGCAAGCTCGTACCATTCGGAGCCAGGTCGGAAACTCTGGTCTGACTGTTGCGGGTATAGTTCATATATGGAGTCTGCTTCGTCATTCAACATGCTTATTTTTTGTAAGCAGTCTATTTCTTCTGGATCAACCAACAATTTGTTTGTCATTCCCTCTTTCCACCCTATCAACTTTTAAAAAAAAAAAAAAATGGAGTATTCATGTTAGTCGTTTCATTGTGCATTGCAACAGTTCTACATACAATCCAACTATACGGCTTTTTTTGTCAACAATTTCCTTAAACTTTCAATGCTACTTCTAGAACTAAATGAAAAACAAAGACAAGGAGATGAGACATTACCTTAGGTGGATTTCTTGTGGCATTTGTACAATATAGCTTGGCATTATCAACTAGGTCACAGTACTTCGGAAATGCAGTTGCAAATCCTTTGTGTGATCTCAATTGCGAATTTACCCTCACAGCTCTTCCCACCAGTATGGCTCTTCTGTTAAAAGTATTCAAAATTGCCTTGCCAGTGAAAAAAAGTCCGAATGTAATCAAATTTGATAAATGCATTGGAGTAATCTCTACAGTGACTGTGTACCTTATTCCTCTGGAGACGGCTAGATAAGCATCGCATACGACTCCAACCAATTCTATTCGGTATGGTTTTCGCTCATTAGCCAATTCTTCATCTTGCTCCCAGTAGTTCTCTGTCACTGTTCCATCTGCAGCAACCTTGTATCCAACTCCCATTTTATACTTGCAACGATGAATGTTCCTGGCCATTGCGATGGTTTGCTTCACAAATGGCTCCCATGAAAGCGTGCTATCCAGTATGACATCACGACCCCTGTTTAATGCCGTTACAAGTACGGATGCTGCTGCGTCAAGGGACGACTGGTGCACCTGTTTTTACCAATAACGTATTGTGTTCGTCAGTATGTAATATCAAATTTCGGGGGTGTTCATCAACGACACAAAATCTGGGATGGTCTTGTAAAATCTCAAGTAAGCGAGAGGAAGAGGCAACTAACCAGCTCAGCAGTCTGGAGCATATCTTCAGGGTGTCCTTTGGAGCGGAGGGCCTTATAAATAACATCTGATTCCTTGAATGCATCAGCTTCTACTAACACAGCTTTTTCTGCCGCTCCAGACCAAAATGATCTGCATTCAGTACTCGCACATTCAAAAATCGTTATACTTCTTAGATCAACATGTTTTTGTGACCCTTCGCTTTTGTTAACTATGGGCTTCGGAACTGTAAGAGCGTCGTTGCTTACTCTTTGAGGATGCTCTTGAGCACAGTACTCTTGCCAGCTCCCATTCCGCCACCCATGAGAAGCAGGACAGGGCTCCTGTCACCATGGGCCGCGGGCACCATCACATCATTTTTGCAATCCTTTTCTTCATCGGATGTGATTCCTATGGCTTTGAATTCTTCCAATAAAGTACAGAATATCCGTTTTACTTTCAGATATTTAATCACATTTTCAAATCTTTGCTTCCTATTAAACCTCAAATCACATCAAACATATGTGTTTAGCTTAAACAGTGACACTTAAACTGAGACCACAACCTTAATATGATTAGACAATAGCTTTAAGTCTATTGTCAAAGTAAGAAAGAAATAACAGAAACTACTTCACCTAGTGGTTGCCAGAAAAACGCATTTAAGCTTCCTATATGGCTGATCTGAATCAGCTTTCAAAACCTGACAAACAAGATGCAAAAATTAAGTCGGATATTGAATGATGTATCCCTTAGGTTTGCACCTAAAAGGCAGTGATAAATGTTTAATGATGATCATGTATACCTGAGTGACCATAGCTGTGGCTCGATGCCAATGGAATGCAAAATAACCAAGTATACATCTTTCAAACTCTTCTACGAATTTCACATAAAGCGTTTCGGCGTCAGCTTGATCCGCAATATAACCATATATATTGATTTCGCACCCCTCCGTGCCTCTTAGGTAATCATACGCTAATTTGCAAAGTTGAGGGCACTCTCTTGGATCAGAGAAACCAATTTGTCTAGCTATACATGCACGAATCAGGATTAATCAATTGAATCAAGCTAAATACTGTTTTCAATAAAAAAAAATGCTCGATTTACCTACCAACATAAATAGAAAACCTTTCTACTTTGTCACAACACAGTGATGTTGTTGCATTAAGCAGTATAGGGACGATGATTTCATTGTGGTGTGGAACAGTTCCAATCGAAGAGGACCCACCGAAGGTGGACATGCCTTTCTGCATGATATCCTGACAGTAATGGAAGCTATCCGAGTATTTAAAAGAGAGGGAAACAAAGAGAATGAGACGATTTATGTATACAAAGATATAAATGTTAAGCAAGCAATATATAGTGATGAAGGATGAAAAGATGAAGTATACTAAGAAGACAATTTAATGTCGTAGCTCCTCCACTAGTGTCAACTTAAGCTAACTAATCCCATTAGTTCATTAAACAAAGAAAAATTCGTTTTTATTTCTTTCCAGGAATCTCATGATCAACTTTCTCGATTGATTTTATATACCCTGACGTAGTTGTTGGTGGTGGAGGAGATGGACTGACCACCAACAAAATTAAACCCCCCCTTATACTCGTAGGCCTTTGGTAGAATTTCAAATAGTGCGCCCATATGCCGTGGTAGAATTTCAAGTAGTGCGAGTAAAACTGGCGGTAGCTAACTAGCTATTTATCTTCTCTGTTAATTTTTTTTTTTTTTAAACACTGTACTATAGTAGAACTTATTGTTATATGCTCTTACACATATGAGAAGGATTGTACGCATGAACAAAATAAAACTATGGAAAGAATGGTGCAAGTGTGAAATTGTGAAAATATTTGGGTGGAAAAGGTCGAATAAACAAATCACACATTATTGAATTGCAATAGTACAAAAATAAGGACTTTTATTTAGTTAAAATAATTAGTCAACTTCGGGTATATATTAATTGTTTTGCAGCTAAAATCATCACTTTTTTTTTTTTTTTTTGATGCTAAAGATTAAAATTTCATTAACCAGGAAGGGAAATAGAATCCAAAGATAGTTGGCTAGAAATGATGTCAGGAGGGACATCATTCCAGTCACTTATAACGTTAAATCGTCTACTAAACTTAGCTAGCTTATCAGCCGCCTTATTAAACTTTCTAGAGATAAAAACACATTGCCAGGATTGAACTGAGCTTAACAGGTGCATAGCATCTAGCAAAATAACTTCATTCTCCCACGCAATTGAGTGTTCGGATCCGTTTATATAGCCTGCTACTGATTTCAGATCAGTCTGAATGGTAACCTGCTCCATATTCTTCTCTTTACACCAACTAGCAGCTTCAAAGAACGCCATACATTCTGCTTGCTCTGAGCTCAGTACTCCTACACCGCTTTTTGCTCGTCCTCCTTGCCATGTACCTGCAAAATTACGATGTATTAGACCAATACCCCAAGTTTTATCATTCAGCATGTATGATGCGTCACAGTTAACAGTATCATGAGGAAATGGTGCAGGTTTCCAGTTCTGATTCTCTTCCTCTCTGGGGATTATAACTTGAGTTGGCACTTGTTTATTCTTCGTATGCAGAGTCTGTAGATAATTAGCAAACACCACAGCTCTCCTTGCTGTAATTCTTGGGTTTAGAACTTTATTCTCCTTGACATGACTGCACCTGTCAGACCAGATACACCAGCATACTACCATTGCAGTATTTAACCAATTGTCTTGACCTCCCTGTTTATGCTTGATCAACCATGCTTCAAAGATGTTTGCAATGTTACCCGTATTATTTTGTAGAACACAGCTGCCACCAGGAACTTCAAACCACACTGCCTTAGAGAAAGCACAAGCAAAAAGAACATGCTCTATAGTTTCATCAGTTTGGCCACAAAGAGGGCAAATGGGATTAATGTAGTTGCACACCCTAGATATTCTATTCCTTGTAGGAACAATCTGTTTTAGACATTTCCAAAAGAAATGTTTAATTCTAGGCCATGTTTCCACCTTCCATACCTCCTTCCACCTTACAGATGTATTTTGTATTTCTGTTGAGAGATGCAGATTGGTGAGTTTTTCTTGCTGCAACTTATTATAGGCAGACTTCAAAGTGAAGTTTCCATGCTTTGTAATCCTCCAAATAAGCTTATCTGCAGTAGCTCTGGGGACTCTCATTTGAAGTATAAGAGAAGCTGTTGCTGGGGAGAAGAGGTACTGGATAACTTGAACCTTCCATGTTTTTGTGTCAGAGTCAATCAACTCACTGACCCTGAAGTAATTCTCATGATCAACTGCCATTGGATTAGGTGTAGGTGGCTCATTTAACCCTATGATCCATATGTCTGTCCAAATCATAATTCTCTGTCCATCTCCCACCCTCCATATGCTATTTCTCCTAATGAAACCCAGACTTCTTTGTATTCCCTTCCAGCACCAAGAAGAGTCTTTTTGCTCCGTAGTCAGAAATATATTTCTATTGAGGAAGTATTTAGCTCTGATTGCTTGAACCCAAATCGCATTTGGGTTTTCAATCAGCCTCCATGCAGCACGTACAAGTAGTGCCTGATTTAAAATCTTCAAATTTCTGAACCCCAAACCACCCACATCAATTGGCCGGCACAGCTTCTCCCATGACGTAAGATACACACCTCTTTTGTCGTCAAAGCCCCACCAGAATCTGGACTGAAGAGACTCAATTCTCTCAATGATTCCAGTCGGTATTTTAAGACAACTCATGGAATAAACAGGAATGGTGTTTGTTACTGTTTTCACCATTTTTGTTTTACCACATTGTGACAGAGTCTTGCTCCTCCAAACTGACAAACGGTTGTCAACTTTGTCCACCAAATTTTCAAAGCATGGTTTCTTAGCCTTGCCAATGACAAGAGGCATACCAAGGTATTTCTCATTAGGGTTCATCCTTTGCACCTTGAGTCTTCTGGATAGCATACGGCAGAATCTATTCGGGAGATGAGCACTGAAGTAGACGCTTGATTTAGTGAAGTTTACTAGTTGGCCCGAAGCTGCACTAAATCGCTGAATTACCTGAAGTACATTATTGGCGTCATGGAGATCAGCATTCATGAACAATAGGCAGTCGTCCGCGAAAAACAAATGAGAAATAGGTGGTGCACTCGGAGCAATTTTAATCCCATGTATAAGGTTATTATTCTCAGCTGCTAGTAGTTGCCTGGAAAAAGCTTACATTCCTATAATAAACAGATACGGCGAGAGTGGGTCTCCTTGTCTGATGCCCCTCGTAGGTTGGTAATCTTGACATGGTGAGCCATTTAAGAGAATGGAAATCCTAGTAGTGCTGATGCATTGGCTAATAAGACCACACCATTCATTACAGAATCCCATTTGCTTCATCACACTAAGTAAGAAAGACCATTCTAACCTGTCGAACGCCTTCGACATATCTAGCTTCAATGCCATTAACTCAGATCCTTCTTGCTTCTGTTTCATCGTATGTATAATCTCCTGTGCTAGTTGTATATTGTCTGAAATCTGGCGACCTTGGACATAGGCTGATTGAAGTGGTGAGATAACTTTGTGCATAAGCTTCTTCATTCTTAATGCCATAAGTTTTGATATCAGTTTATACGTCGTATTGCAAAGTGCAATTGGACGCAAATCTGATGGGAACTGTTTATGCTTGGTTTTAGGGACCAAGGAAACATTTGTATTGTTGAGTTGCTTTAGAAGATAGCCTGTAGTGAAGAATTGACGCACCATTTCTGTGATATCATTTCCTACTACCTCCCAATGCGATTGGAAAAAGCCAGGAGGAAACCCATCAGGTCCCGGAGCTTTCCAAGGCTTCATGCTTTTAAGTACTCTATAAACTTCATCAGCATTTGGAATTCTCATCAAAGAAGCATTATCTTCATCTGTAATGGACTGGGGGATGCACTGCAGAAGCTCTTCATCTTTTTCTGGCTCTGTAGAAGTGTGAATTTCCTTATAGTGTGTAACTAATAGGTTCTCCAATTCTTCTCTATTGCTGCACCAATTGCCTTCATTGTCTTTTAATGATGAAATATTGTTCCTAGCTCTTCTCCGATTGGCATTAGTATGGTGATATTTGGTGTTCCTATCTATTTCCATGTAGTATTCATCTCTAGACTTTTGTCCCCAGAAATCCGACTGAACTTGATGCCAATGCTCAATTTCACTTTCTATTTGTTGCACTGCTAGTGTGGCTGCATCTCCAGCTGGTTGTTGTTGTGCTTGTTCCAACCTGGTATGCAGCACCTCTATATTGGTTTGAATATTACCAAATGTTACCCGATTCCATTTAGCAATTTCTCTCCTTTCATTCTGTAGTCTTTTAGAGACTTTGAAAGCAATTGAGCCTGGAATGTCGACTTCCCATGCTGCTGCAACTAATGGCTTGAGAGATGCATCTTTTTCATAACATTGGAAGTACTTCCAGTTTCTGCGTTTATCACTAATCCCTCCTGCCATATCCAACAGGATGGGACAATGGTCTGAACCCAACTGTGGCAGATGTAACACTTTTGAATCTGGGAAATGTAGAGTCCACTCACTGTTCGTCATTGCTCTATCCAACCTTGCTTTTCGAGTGCCCGTACCATGAATGTTACTAGACCACGTGTATGAACGACCAGAATAGCCCAAGTCCTCCAATCCTGCGCCTAGGATCAGATCTGTAATGTTGGTGGAAGTAGACGCTGAAGAGCTTGATGAACTAATTCTGTTTACATTAACTCTTTCATCACCAGAGAAAGTAACATTTAGATCACCAATAATTACCCACGGCTGCTGAATAGTGTTGCCAAGCTGATTGATATACCTCCATTGGATCTTCTTCTCATCTGGATATGGGGATCCATACATGCATGTAAGAACCCATTTTGGTTTGGAAGGGTCATCACGCACTAGGCAGTTGATTATCCAAGAATCGAAGTTCACCACTTGAAATTGAAAACCATCTTTCCATAGAAGAATAAGTCCACCTGCAGCACCTATAGGGGAAACAAATTGTCTATTCGGAAAGTTTAGAGCTTTAGTGAGTTGTTGCATTCTTTCTGTCTTCAACTTTGCCTCAGAAATAAAGATTATGTCCGGATCATATTTTCTAGTAATATCCCTAAGATGATCTCTTGTTACTTTCTTAGCAAACCCTTGACAGTTCCATGCAAGAATACGCATATTTGAATGACTGTAATAATATGGGAATTCTGACAGATAATGTATTTTAGGAGGGTGTAACAAATGATTGAAAGTGCCTATACCGGAGTCAAAACAAATAAATGCCAGATACTGATTTTGATACAACTGATGCCTAGAAATCTTAGTTCCTGTACTATACTGATGACTGCAGGAATTAAATGATGAAAGGCAATAATGAGGAACAGTATGAAAAGACTTTAATGCAGTGTGGATAACCAAATTATGAATGCAATGATAACAGCTATGTAATGTATGATGTTTTGTGCATTTATAGTGCCCTAGTGAATTATACTGTGAGAAGTAAAGCTGCTTAAAATAGATTGAAAAGACCAAATTATTGAAAAACTTTTGTGTAATGACAGAGTAAGATACCTGATCTCCCTTAGCATTGCTTATTGCTCCAGCCCTCCTAAAAACTTTGGTCACTTCTTTTGTGGCATTGTTCACCGGAGGGAGCTCCACAGGTATATCAGTGTTGTGCACAAGGTTTACAGGTTCAGCAGCATCATGAGAGGTACTTCTATGACGTTTCACTGATCTAGTTGGTTCAGCATCACATAACATGTTATCTACAGCAGCTGGGGAATTGGGTTCATCAATTCTAATGCCATCCTTAGGGGGCACAAAGGGGGTGTATTTAACACTGGATTTCTTGGGTCTATGACTTGGTATTGAAGGTGCCAACATCAGAGTAGGTGGTTTCTTGTAATCTCCAAACTTACGGGGCTTATCATGGAGTTCTTTGAGAGCAGCTGCATTCTTCTTGCACTGCTTTGCACTATGAGGAATGATAACATAACAGTCTCTGCATAATCTGTGAGGTTGCTTTTCATAAAAGTAGCTATACCATTTAGTGGTTCTTGCAGCAGTAATAGCTAACGCACCTCTTATCAAAGGATGTGTGATATTGATTCTCACACATACCCTAAAGCAATCACCAGTCTCTGGAAGACGTTCCGGTGGGTCAACTGCAATCACTTCTCCCATCAACTCTGCCATTTCACGTACAGCTTTCCGGTTTAGATGCTCTGGTAACAGATATCTAAACCATATCCAAAACTCTGTGTGCTCCCAATCCAGATCCGCATATAAGCCAGTTGGATCATACATATGTATTATCATCAGATTGCCATCAACAGACCATGGCCTTCCTTGAAAGATTTTCTTAACTGCACTTGCTTTTTTGAGTGTAAAAACCATGATATTTCTTTCGATTTCAATAACTTTGATTTCACCTTCAGGGATAAAAGGCCAGGTGTTTTTGATATGCCTTTCTACTTGCTTGGCTGTGAATCTACCCGGTAAGAATAGTGTACCAATGAGGTCTATCTCAACCTCTTCTTCTTCTTCTTCTTCAAGTTCATCTCCAAACTGGACAACTTTCATATCATCAGCATCATACTCCAGAACAGTCTCTTGCAATTTATCAGTAATCAGAGATACCCCTTTTGACATACCAGACGATTCAGAACTAGAGCATTCCATTGCAACCTTAGGGTTTTGTGCAGCTATTACTTCCTTAGGGTTTGGAGAGGCTATAGGAAACTGTATTGCTTGTGCATATTCTAGCTTCTGGAAAGGTTTTTTATATACGTCAAAGCAGCTAATATTTAGGGATTTTCTGGTGTATTCGGTTGGAAAAAAGATGGTGAATAGGGAAAGAATATACGTGAAGAATATTATATGACTAAAGACTTTAATGCAGATCCTAAATTTCCTCTTATAGTTTGAATTTTGAAGAAGGTTCTTTAGAGGGAAAATATGGGGACTGAATCGGCTGCTAAACTCAGTGAACCAATTCTGTGCAACTGATGTGATACCTGTAAGCAAACGCATGAGCTCCATAACCAAAACTGGTATTATACCGGTGAAAGCAAACGCTATAACCACTGTGTGAAATGAGGCAAACGCCATTGGAGGGCTGAGAACAGCTGCAAACGCAAAGGAAGACAAAGAGAACTTAGTTAGCCATTAAAAACAGTTTAAGAAATGAGAAAGAGAAAACGCAAAAAGACTTAGGATGACGATTAAAACATGAGGATATCATGTATTTTGCTATAGATCTAATGCAGTTTCCACAAAACCCTTTATAAACTTTGATTTGTGATGATATCTTTCATGAACAAGAACTGAGTTACAGGGAACTTGTTTTCGCCCGATTCAATAGCTCCGTTACTTTCAGTGCTCTGAATTATGCATCTAATAGCGTTATTTTGTTCATGAGTACTGTCAAACTATGCTATCTAATGCGCCCGAGGCGCTCGCCTAGGCACCAAAGGTGCATGAGTCGCTTGGTGAGTGC
>JAJJMA010173289.1:0-11731 GCA_023529015.1 Papaver nudicaule
ATTATGATCCTAAGGAGCTAGAGGAGATACATACCTAATCCCTCTCTCGCCACTTAGGTTACACCCAAAAGATTCCAACCCTTACAATGTTTTCCAAGCTCGCCTTATATAGGCCGAGCTTGGGTGGTTTACAACTAATAAGCCAAGGGACTCAATCGTGGTGGTGTCAGTCCTTTTCGAGTAAGGCGGTTCCTTCGGCGGTTCTCCGAAGATGGCTCTGGGGCTTCGGTCCTTCGAGGCGGGGCTCGAATCCCTTTCTTCTGATCCTTCACTCGGCGTCCTCGGGCTTGTCTTTCCTGGGTTTTGTCCGAAGCTTCACTACTTCTTCCTTTAGCGTGGTCTTGCGTCTTGGATCTCTGACACGTGTCCCGAGGGGTTTTACCCTCCACAAGATCTCTACGTTTCAAGGCTAGGGATTCCTTGAAGAAACATCGATCTCATCAAACTGATGATTTGCTCTAAATCCTTGAACGTACTAAAGCTTTTAAGATCTTTAGACACCCAAGGTAGTGGAGCTCAGAAAAATGATAAAAATGTGATGGAAATGCGATTTTAAAGAAGAGTTTTAAAACCCTAGAAAAAATTTCCTCAAAAAATTTGAAAATCATAAATCACAGGCAAACCCTAAGTTGTTTTAATCAGTCCCAGTTTCTAGCGCCAAACTGTGTGAGTATGAAATCTGCATAAGCACTTCATACCCGACAGCCAATAGATCTATACTAATACCAAGGCAATACAGACAGTATTTGATCATACGAGAGTGCGAAGAGAATAAGAACAACATCGAAGATAATACATAAGAGAATATGCTAGATAAGAACACGATTACTCATTAAATCTTGTGGTAACTAATACATGGATATGATCCTTAGAAGTTAGAGGAGAGAGCTAACCTAATCTCACCCTTCACAACTTAGGTTACACCAAAAATCCAACCCTTACAACGTTCCTCGAGCTCGCCTTATATAGGCCGAGTCGGTAGTGGTTTACAGCTAATAAGACAAGCTACTCAATCGTGGTGGTGTCAGAGCTTGTCGAGTAAGGCGGTTCCTTCGGTGAGACCTCCGAAGATGACTTCAGGCTTTTATCCTTCGATGATCTAGGCGAGTCTTCTATCTTCGAGCTCTCCTTCGAGGTAATTCTGCAGGCTAATCCCGAAGTATGGCTGCAACGTTTTCTGGTAGGGCCTAGTCCTTCTGATCTTAACACGTGTCCCGAGGGTATTTTACCCTCCACAGTTTGCCTCTTTCCTTTCCTGGTATCGAAGATGCTTGGGAAGGAAATTCTTCATCGCCGTCCTCTTTTTGCCATGCACCCCACTAGCTTCCAAGTATGACGTTTCATGACACGTTCTGCATGTTCCCGAGATTTTAGCTACCTTTTGACCTTCCCACCGGAAGCGCCAGTTTTCCTTTACTATTTAAGTTTCGGTTTCTCCCTCTAAAATTTTTTAGCCTTTTCGTACTCTCTTCCTTAGCTCCGACGCTCTTTTTCCAAAACCCTTAAAGTTCTATCTTTTGATCTAACTCTTGTTTGGTGTTTTCCTCTGGTACCCCTTGCTTTAATCTTCTTATTATTTCATAAAGACGACTCTTTTTCCCTTTTCATTACCTCTTAAATTCCTGATCAATCTTGCCTCTGCAACTTCCGGTGCCGGCGAGTTCTGTTCTCTTTCCCTTTGTTTTCCTTTCATGTCGTTTCCTTCTAAGGTTGACGTTCTCATCTCGATGATGAAGAACTTAGGTTATAAAGATGATTCTTTCAACATAAAGGTCGTCGGAGCTCCGGGTAGCCGGCTGACTCCAGAATTAGTCGAGGAGTTTGGGTGCAACGAGGAGAAGCTCTTGGTCACGTTTCATCAAATTTCTGCTGGGCTGATTCCCCCTTTTTACCAACCTTCCAACTCTCTGTTTCTTGAAATTCTCTGCTCCCTTCCCAGTCCTCGGGGGGTAATGCAGCTCACCTGTAGTTCCATTCATCTTATCAATCAATGGGTTTCCCGCTCCGAAGATAACTCTCCTGCCGGTTCTACACCGAAGTTTTACTTTACTGCCAAAAATTTCTTTCATCATTACGAACCATTCTTAACGCTGGACAACGAATTTGCCCCTTGGGGAGTCGGTTTTCGGATTGTGAAAGGTGGTGTAAACATTATTCCAGGGTCTTTAGATTATTCCCTGGACGAAGACTGGTATTCGGAGCCTGTGCTTCTGGTGGGTCCCATTCTTCGAGGCTGGAAGGATGCAGGTCGTTTCATTTCTCGGATAGAGTTCGAAATAGGACACGAGTTCTCGACTCAGCATCTGTTTACGATCCACTTTTCTGACAAGGAGAGAGAGTTGTCTCGCCAGGCTTTAAGGAAGGGTAAAGGTGTTTCTGTCGGCGCTTCTAGTAGCTTAAAGCGTTCCCGGGTAGATGATTAGACTATGGAACAGGTAACAAATACCTTTTTAAGATTTGTTTTCTAGAGTATGAATACTTGCCTCTATTTGTTTCCTGAGAAAGACGAATTCTCATTTGCAGGGAAATTTTGTATCTGTGGTTGGCTTGAGTGTGGAAAATGAATTGGTGGGCTTTGAGTTCGAGGAAAAGGCCGAGGTTGCCAGACCTCGCAAGAAGTTTTTGTTTAAGAAATCGTCCAAAGTAAGTTTACCGCATCAAAACAAGGTACCATCGAATCCTTCGAAGAAGATGAAAGAGGCTGTTCCTGTCGAACTGTCCTCGGCGAAGGCTGCTGATGCGCCTCCTGTCGATAAAACTATCGAGGAGGTTGCCGCTGTCAAGCCGAATGTTATTGTGCCGAGTGTGCCTGCCTCTGCCTCGGTGATGATTGCTTCTGCTGCGACCACTGCCTCAGCATGGTTGCTTCTGTTGTCGCAACCCCTGTCTCTGCTAAACCTTCTGTCTTATCTTGGAAGAATATTATTCTTGTGGTTGATCTCCTTCTTCCTCTAAGGGATGGCTCGTCTGTTAGTATGGATCCTTCGAAGAATTTAGTTATCAGTTATCCTCGTAGTTCAAAATTTCCACCTTCTCCTAGCTTTGCTAACAAACACTCTCAACCATACACTGCGAAGAGATTTAAGGAGGTGATTTTTGAGAACCATAATCCGAGTGACTTTTCCAAAGAAATCTCATCTCGCTTTGATGCTCATGCCTCTGATCCCCTGGGCTGCCTTTTGGATCCTGAGTTTTGCAAGAAATTTGGCGCTGTTTTTGGAGGTGACCGTCTCAGGATGGAGTATGATCTTCGTCATCCGCCTTTTTCGTATGAGGAGAACCTCGCTATGCTTCAAATGGTTCGCTGCTTTTTCCTTGAAGTGTGAATAGTCATATTTTTTTGGGGTTTTAGCTGAGTACTTGGTGCCTTTTCATATTTGTCACAGGGTAATTATCATGAGTTCGGTCTTCTGTCTTATACCTTTGATCAATGTGACGAGGCTGAGTATCATGAGAGGAAATTTTTCCAAATGCAACAAGAGATTTCCGAAGAAAAGACTCGTAGTGCTCGCGAGAGGAAGAATTTGATAGGTATGTATTTTGTTATCATGTGTTTGCATCTTACCTTGTAATTTTATGCTGAGAAAAATTTACTGCTGTCCAAAAAGCCGAGTTAGAAGAGGGGAAGAAGAAACTCCACGAGGCTAAGCTAGCTTTAAGCAATTCTCGAGAGAGTAGCAAGCCTTCGCATAGTGTTTCTGGCGATGGAGGTCATCGAGGTGAAATCGATAAGCTTATAAAAGAGAGGAATCAAGCCTGGGATGACCGAGATTACTAAAAGAGGAAGAGGCGTGAAACTGAGGATCTTCTTGCCGAGGAGAAAAGGAAAAGGGTTAAGGCCGAGCACCTTCTTGAAGAGGAGAAGAATAAGAATGAGATTGTTGCTCGAAAAAATCACTTTTTTCAGCTGGATGTAGAACGCCTATCACGAGAGCGGGATGCTTCTCTTAGGGAAAAATCGATCACCGCCTCTGGCAGAGTGGTGATAGAGAATTTGGAGCAGGATATTAGGAATTTGGGGGTTCAAACGTCTGCGTTGAAGAACATCAATAATGATCTAACTGCAGAGAATGCTGCTTTGAAGAAGGGTTGTAATGATATAAGTATGGAGCTTGCCAAGGCGAAAACTTCGAAAGATCATCTTTCTCGAATGATCGATGAATATCGGATAGAACTTGCTAAGTTTGAGGCGGCTTCCTCTGAAGATATTAGGAAAAGGCCTACCCAGACTCGCTTTACCAACCAACATGAGGTTGCTGAGTACATGGTTGTTAAAGAAAGTAGGGTGCTAACCCTGATCAAGTTGTTGTGATGTTCTTTGCTGTATTTCCAGATATCTCAATTTTTATTGTTTCTGTCATTTGACAGGCGTCGAAGCCAACTTGCTGAAGAAAGTTGCGGACGCTGTATCTGCGAGGGACGAGGCTGTCTGGTGCTTGAAGCCGACCAAAATTTGGAGTTTGAAAGGAGAGCAGAACAATTGTCGAAGGAGTTATCCGAGGAACGGCGACGTGGAATTGCCGATGTGGACAGGCTTTCCCAAGAGCTGGAGCTCGAACGTAAGCGTCGTTCAGAGGATGTACAAAGAAGTGTTCAAGAAATGACTGCCGAACGAGAGGACCTTAGGAGTATGGTTACTGGTTTTACCCTCGTCCATCATCAGTTAAGACATGGGCAGGCTGTCGAAGAACTGCTTACTTGGTCTGCTTTGACTACCTCCCTAGCTACTAGCATGGCCTGTCGAATACATGGTCGGTCGCTTTTTAGAGCTATCGGTATTGAGCCTCCTACCTATGGGGCCGTTGGTGCAAGGGATGCTGACGCGATACTTCCAGACGACGAATACTTTCTTCCTCAGGAAGTATTTGTAAGGTTAGCTAGGGATGAAGCGCGAAGGAGAGGGCTACTTGGGAATATTTCTGAAGACAAAGGCCCTGATGATGATGAAGGTGATGGCGATGATGATTCCAATGATGGCCACTCAGGTGGCTCCGAAGGTCATCCCAGGGGAGACCCCGAGGATGATTCTAAGGATGATTCCGATGGTGATTCGAAGGATAATCCAAAAGACGATCCCAAGGGCGATTCCAGATAAAGGCCAAAGGATGGTCCCGAGGGTGACGTTTCAGCGAAAATTGGCAACGCAGCCTGTGGTGCTGCACGGAATCTTGGCGACGTTCAAGGGGGGAGCACTGGTGGTGGTATGGTTGTCACTTTGATAAAGGGAGCAGTTATTTGTTTCAATAATCCACAGCCGCGTATATCGAAGAGAGTGAGAGCAATTCTGAGCCCGTGAGGGAAATGACTCCCTCGAGACATGATCATTCTGGTTTTAGGACCTATGAAGAGGACTTGGAAGCTGACAGAGAGCTTTGGAATGACACCGAAGCGTTTGGAGAGCCCTCCCCTCGCCATGGTGTGCTATCTGACGAAGCTTCTCCCATGGTGTAGCAGCGAATTTTTTTTTGCTTTTCCTTTTGTCTTTTGATACAAGAATTTTTTGTACATGGAATCTCCCATATTTTTGTGCTTATGTGCTGTGTTGACTATATTTTATGAACAAGTCTTTTTCATTTGCTCATAGTTTTCTCCTTTTTAGTTTTGTATATATTTTGTTGAGAACTTCGTAGTCAGGTACGAGGTTGCCTTTGTAATATCTCAGGTTCTGATGGTTACTCGAGGTGCAACTCCAGGGCTTACTTCGATGTGGGAGATAGTAAACCAAGCTAGTGGGGGCTTATGGATCACCCTTCCCAAAGACTTTTAGCTACTTGCCTGTTTTAAAGCAACAAAGGCTATCGAGGCCATAGGTACCCGTTTTGCCTCAGAGTACTGGGTGGTTATCGAGGATACCGGGTATCCTCCGAGAGAACATGGTGGTGTTCTGATAATCCATTGGTCCCTAGTAAAGCAGTGGACTGATGGTGGGTAGTTGCTATGTATGCGCTTGGATAATAAAGTAGCTCAATGGGGGAGTGCCGGTCAAGGCTGGAGCTTAGATATGGTAATATTCTCCTATCGCGGCCTAGAATTCGACCCATCTGTATCTCGTTAGCCCCTCCTCGAGGCTATGTTTCGGTTTTTTAGAGGAGGTCCATCGGCTGCATGACTCGCCTGCTATTCCCGTGAATACAAGCGAATCAGCTGCCTCGGGGTTCCATCCACCTTTAGAGGTAGATGTTAATCCCATTTACCGTCCCCTCGACGCCTTAGAAAGAGAGGTCCTCATGGTCGTGTGGTAGTGGGTTCAAATGCTTCATTGGCGTATGTAGCCTAGATGCAAAGTACCCACTGCTAACGGGGTGTCTTGTGGGTAGAGGACTGTGTCATATAGCTCATAGGGCCCTTACGGCTTATATGATTATCAGCTCTGTGCCTGCTATTCGAGGTCTTTTTATGTTTTTGGCGTCTGGGCCTTTGGCGTTAAGGCCTTTTAATTTATTTGCGTCGAGGCACTAGGGGAGATATGGCGTCATGGCCTGTTTGCTTTATATGGCGTGTGAGCCTTTGGAGGTTTGCCTATTCGGGTAGGACTTTCACCTAGCCGAGTAGGATCTGGAGTTTGGATCGAGGTATAGTGCCTCGAAGAGTACAATATATATTTTCTTAACAACAGGCCAAGCTGCTTCCTTTATTTGCTCATTCTAAAACTGACATATCTTATGCGTTGCTTACATACATGGTTCTAATTGAGGTGTTTCAGATGCTTCCCCTCAACTGGGGTGCTTAGCTTCTGTCCTTCGAAATTGACTAGGCTGTACGTGTTGTTCCCGAGCGCTTTTTCGATGACGTAGGGCCCATCCCAAAATTTCTCCTCCGAAGTATCTTTCCTGGTGTCAGTCGAACAAGCCTTGCTGTCAGATTTGCTTGGTGTTAGTGCCTTATTGCTTGATACAAGGAATTGTTCTTTGTGCTCGGTATGATGACCTTTTCCTTTGCTGATAGGTCGAGTGCCTTGCTTGTGGACGACTGGGCTTCTCATGGTAGTGTCGGCCATTCCTGCCTCAACGTCAGCTATGAACTTTTCTATGCAGGACTCTGTTATCTTTTGGTGTTTGGCTTCACTCGGAGAATCCTTCCTCGAGTGCTCCTTCGCCTGAACATCGATTTCAGTGCATAGACGAGCTTCGGTAGGGTCATCGAGGATTTCTGCGATTCCAAGTGGCGTTGGGAATCGAATTCGCCTGTGCAAGGTAGAGGGCACTCCTAGGATGTTGTGAAGCCAAGGTCACCCACAATTGCATTGTAAGGCGAGTCTATGTCAACTACACAGAATGATGTGGGTTGTTCCAGCTTTCCAACATGAATTAATAACGACAACTCTCCCCTGGGTATCGAGGGTTTTCCGTTGAAGCCATAAACATTGTACGAAGAAAGCACCAAGGCTCTTTCTTTTCCAAACATCTTGTCGTATGTCCTCCCGAAGAGTATGTCCACAGAACTTCCTGGGTCCACGAGTATTCTAGGCATCGCCGTCTTCTCGATGTGAAGAGTGATAACTAATGGATCATTGTGCGCTCTTCCTTCATTGGGGATATTTGCTGCTGAAAAGAAAACTGGGCGCCTCTGCCATTCTTCCAGTTGCCCTTTCATTGCCACACTTAATATTTCCTTGCCTTCAAAGTCTCTTTTGTGAAATCTATCCACAGGGATACCTTCGAAGCTTCGCCCACAGATGTTTGCGTGAACTATGGAGTTGCAGTCGTCGAATCTTGGAATGCTTCGGTCAATAGTGATTACGTATGCTTCGTGCTTCTTCTCCTCTGGTTGCGGCTAATTTGGAGGTGGTTTTGGTAGTTCAAGGAAGTGCTTAAATTTTCCTTTTGAGATGAAAAAGTAGATTTGATCTTGCGCGGTGACGCAGTCCTTTGTTGTGTGCCCATAGAATTGGTGAAATTGACAATAATCCCTAGAGTTTCGAGTGTGCTTTGGCTGGTTTCCTCTGCTCATCGGGTATCTCATCTTGCCTGCCAGTTCGGATTGCTCGATGCTTCGGAGAGCGTCCTCGATGGTTACACACAGCTTTGGCAGCTTTCTATCTTGAAATGCAGGGAAACCTGGTCTTTGTATGCCGAACTTTCTGCCTCCCTCCTGTCCTCTTTGAGCACCGCTGTTTTCAAGTTCCCTTCGAGAGTCATTACCTCTACTGTCATTGTACTTCCTATTATCATGATATCTTCCGTCACCAAATTTTCCCTCGCTTCCATATCTCCCTGCATCGTTCTGCCTCTCTCGCTTTGAAAAGTCCCCTGTCTGGTGGTTCGTGGCTTGATCTCGCTCTTCGAGTGACAAGTTGTTTATGTAGTGCACCTGTTTTGATATGGCTTCTCTCCCTTGGGTCGATTGCTCCCTGATTTCGTCCAGTGTGATTCTCTCCTTTTGGTACTTGATAATCGCATAAATATTGCATATTTACACTCATATTTGCACTAGCGAGAACTCGATATTTGATTAATAATATTGCTTTAAGCAATTTACATGAAGATACAAGCAAATCTGACAATACGACAAGAAAGAAGAGAAAAGGGGCAAAACAGTCATCTCAAGGACAACTGATATTATCACACATACGGGCTGCTAAGGGGCATTTGTTTGGATAGAGGGCAACCAGATGGAGGAACACTATAAGCACCCTGAAACGTTAAGGATCAGTTCATATTAAAAAGAAGAAAAATTGGAGGGTGTAGAGGTTCGAACTCTAGACGTCCTGCTGTGTAAGTGAGGCGTGGACCACTGTACCACGCTCGTGCCTGTGAATATAATGCACCTGTTCTCTATTTATATCGACTTTGCAGCTGAATTTTGAGTTAAAATGTGTTTTCACGACCAGTTTCTCCTGGTTGTATTAGGGAACATTGTTAGCCGATTTTGATGGGGTTTTTAACAAGGGTTTTGGACAGGTCATGGAGTCGATCAGGAATAGGAGTGTTTGGTCGAGTTTGGTTAGGTTTTTAGGTTGTTTTGTGACCGGTAAACCAGCAAGCAAGAAGGATGTTGCTGCCATTGTGATTTCTGATTGTGTGGAGAAATTGAGAAGTGTTTCAGGGATTTAAATGGATAATAAGTGATGGGTTTGTGTCTATGCATGGAATTATTGCAGGGACAGAGTTATTGATTGGATTAAAAGAACAATTTGCTCTGGTCTTTGCCGTATCAGCTTATGCCCAACACCTGTTTGTAAAATGGCCTGACCGAGTTCTGCAGTCAGTTTACTTACCAATAGTAAAATCAGTTCTGATGGGTTGTAATCGAAGAGTTTGAGAAGAACTAAAACTGGGGTTTGTGTTGGAATCAAGTTTACAGCAATAAGGTGAGTTCGAAGGAATTTTAAGGCAAGAAATTGATTGGCAGTGGTTGCTGTTGAAAATCCGTGATGAATGGAGGTCCGTCTGCCGAGTCCATTGTCACTACCAAACCATGGTCTAGTGGAAAGAGTCAGGGTTCGATTCGTGGTGGTTTTGACGATGCTTTTGCCGGAGATTCGTAAAGAACATACAATTGACCTGTAGCTGAAATGGAACTGAACTTGGCGTCTGCCGGGAAGGAATCGAAGTAGGTGTGGTCGTGGAGAATTAATGGGCTGATGTGGTAGGCTCGTGGAACTATGGGCTTACTAGGTAGCGTATTGGGCTCAGTGGATGTGGTGTTAGTCTTTACTCGAATACATAAGGGAAAGTCGGTGGATTTTGTTATATAAACAGTACGAGAACAGCCGCAAGAAGGAGACCCCCGGAGGGGAAAACTATGATTTTTCTCATTGTTTTCTTCTCATATTTTTCATGGCTTCCGAGAAAGCCATTGTTTGCTAGTTTTCTTGTTAGGGCTAGGGATGAAGTTGTAGATGTCGATTTGTTTGTGTTTCTTGAACAAAGTCTAAATTTGTGCTTAATAAATATTGTTTGAGTGTCTCTATTTATGGTTTTCGATTCATAACCCCTTCATGTTTTATGTCAAGTATACTTCATAGTTCGGCATTGAACGAAACCATTTATCGATCCTATTGATTATCTTTTTATGATTCTTCCTTGACTCTCTATGCCATGTATAGTGAGCACTACTTCGACGCACTGAGGAGTCCACCTGTCTGTCAATCTTTTAATGGATTCTTCAGGTCTGACTCTAATGCTGAACAATTTCTCTACTCCTGGCTTTGATGAGTTGTTGTACAAGAAATGAAGTATGAATACTTTGGATATCTCTTCGAAAGACGAGATCGAGCTGGCTGTTAAGTTGTCATACCAAGCCAACGCTTCCCCTTTCAAGCTGGAAGGAAAATACTTGCAAAACACCTCGTCTTTATTAGCCCAAGCCAGGAATACTCGTAGATACATTTTGATGTGCAGAGTTGGGTCTCCTGTCCCATCGAATATTGAAGCAAAGATTGGCATGATGCATTTTACCGGGATGGCTTTAGCGAGGAGCTCGGGGCTTAGTGGCGAACGGTTGACATCGTTGATTGCTTGGGTAAGCTTCATTTTGTCAGTCGATTGCATCCGATTATCGAAGAGATCTGCTCGAAGCGTTTTAATTTGTTCCATCATCACTTGTTGTAGAGCTTGCGCCTCGGCGTTCTTCCTTGCCTGATCATTTTCGTATGTTAAATGTGTGTTGTTCCCTTTCGGATGTATACTGGGCTCGATTTTTCTGCTCGAGATCACTATCTCAGGGTCCTTGGGGTCGTTTCCCTTGAATTTGGTGTGACTTCTTGACGTTGTAGGTCCCCTGGATCGTGATACAGTTTGTGGGCGAGAGTGTCCCTCGCTGCTCCCTTTGTAGTTTGATGCCGACTTCTCCGCAGCTTTCTTGGTTGCCTCTGCTAATTCCTTATTTTCTTGTTCTTCTGAATCAACTTTTGGAATTGTGCAGCCCTCGTGGTGTTTTCTTCGGTGGGTTGGGGTACTGGGACTGCTTCATTCGGGATGTCGTTTTCGCCATCGTCATCGTTATTTTCTCCATCCTCCTCTTGAATTTGTTGCTGAGGTGGTTCGTCACCTACTGGGAATCCTTCTCAATCAGGTCCCAAATCTTTTATTTGCACTTCCTCTTCGTTTACGCGCTCTCTGTGTTGTACTGTACTTGCAGCTACCTCTGGCGATAGTCCTTTGCTTGTGGAAAATCTAGTGTTATTCCTCGAGGATACCGTGCCATGCCTCGAGGATCCGACTCTTTGCTTCGGCATTTGGTCAGATTTTGAAGTCATGCTGACAGTGACCTGTAGAAAACAAAAAACCCGTGAGGTCCAAAGCGGCTGGTGCAGTGTACTAAGTCTGTCGTGCGCCCTAGTATTCGTAACAGGTTTTTTCCTGCGAAATTTTAGGGTTGGTCAGGCTTGGTTCTGTCCAAACCCTAACTGTTTTTGTCTTATCCGAATCTTTCTTTCAAAATAAGGGATCCTGGCAGACTGGCCTGTGTTTCCTAATCTGGACCCTGATTATGAATACTGCAAGGTTCGTTTCTAAATATGGACTAGATAAAAACCCTAAAATGTCCCTAGTTTTGCTTTTCTCAACATCATGGGTATACCATATTTTACGGGTGTTTCTTTTGCGATTGAAGTGGCTTATCCAAGGTGAAAGCTATTCTTTCCTTGGGGTTCTGCTGTGATTCTTTTTGAAAGAGTTTGTTATACTCTTGACCAGATCTGTATGAGTATAAAATCTGCATAGGTGCATCATGTTCTATATCCCTCAGATCTAACTCACACATACAGTTATTTAAACATGATTCGAGG